>JACXGJ010007643.1:0-29781 GCA_016801105.1 Esox niger
CCATAACAACCACAGGGCTGCCCAGCCACCATAACAACCACAGGGCTGCCCAGCCACCATAACAACCACAGGGCTGCCCAGCCACCATAACAACCACAGGGCTGCCCAGCCACCATAACAACCACAGGGCTGCCCAGCCACCATAACAACCACAGGGCTGCCCAGCCACCATAACAACCACAGGGCTGCCCAGCCATCATAACAACCACAAGACTGCCCAGCCATCCAGGGCCTCTTTTTAATTCCACTTCAAGGAAAACTGGAAAAGGAACCAGGATTCGAACCTGGGCCACATATTTGACTCCTCCACTTTAGATCAACGCTCAGCTTCTTAATATGCCAAAAAAATTCTAATAATTCACTCATGCATTAGTCGTATCGTCTGGCATTTTAAATCTTCTTTCCATTGTGAATAAAAGTGGACACAATTCTTGTATCGTAGAGCAGTGGTTCCCAACCTGGGGTAATAGGACCCCTGGAGGTACTTGGCCTCCCCACAGGGGGTAATTTAAAACAGTCATGACACCATAGGTCTTCTAGTGAAATTAACATGAGGGGGTACTTCAGGGGTAATCCAAGCAGTGCAAACCTTTTTGGGGGGTACAGAAACTGAAAAGGTTTGGGAGCCACTGCCTTAGAGAATGGGTAGTTACAGATTGGTTGAATAGTACAAAAATACATGTTTGTGACCCCTCAAATCAAAGTAGAGACCCTAGGTTGGAAATCTCTCACACTGACACACACACACACACACACACACACACTCATGCACACACAATGGAGCACAGAGAAAGTACCACTTAGAGAAGGTCTTGCTGTCACTTCTGCTTTGTGTTACAAGTGAGATACTACAACCATTGCCAAAGTTATCATTAGCAACACATCTCCATTGTGAGCCTGGCCCACTATCCTTCTGCAGTCAGCCGACACTGCAGACCAGGGACAGGGGAGCCCAGACTGGTACGACAACCGTCACAGACAGACACACTGAGGTTTGCTGTAGTAACACACACATATACGTGTTCCCATTCACACTTGTTGGCATTTACTCAGTGGCCTCGGTCTCCAACCATAGGGGATAGTAAATAATTCTAATGGTGCTGAGATCATTGGCATTTGGAGCAAACCAATCCCTGAACAGCAATGAGGGGAAAATGTCAAACTAAAAGACATCCTCTAAATGGTTACATGGTCGTTCAATGGCCTTTACTGTAATACGACAGGACAAGAAGTAATGTTAAATGTCATTAAATACCAGTCTAACTTATTACAAGTTATTTTGCAGGTCATCTATATTATTATTATTAATACAAATTAAACACAGGGTAAGATGCACACATGTCAAACCTAAATAGCATGATGTCAGTGCCAAAGGTTCAGTGTGGACATGTTATTATTGTTCTAACAGCAGGCCTGACTGAGAACACTAAGCAAGAAAGATTATTGATCTCCACCATATCTCTGCCTCCATATGACTTAACATGAAGCTCCCTGAATAGAATAGGTTTGAATGCAGACACACACACACAAGCAAAGAGGAAAATGCTAGGTGTTCACCGGAACAATAGGTCTTTGTTCCCAAAGTGGCAGTGCTCATTTTTCCACAGAAGGAATGTCATAACACCGTGTATGTAACAGGATGACGTCAATACACACCACAAACTGCTTTCAGCAAAACCTAGGAGAGTCAGACACAGGAGGCAAAGACACTTGGGAGAGTCAGACACAGGAGGCAAAGACACTTGGGAGAGTCAGACACAGGAGGCAAAGACACTTGGGAGAGTCAGACACAGGAGGCAAAGACACATGGGAGAGTCAGACACAGGAGTCAAAGACACTTGGGAGAGTCAGACACAGGAGGCAAAGACACATGGGAGAGTCAGACACAGGAGTCAAAGACACTTGGGTGTCAGACACAGGAGTCAAAGACATCTGAGGGAGTTAGGCACTGGAGTCGAATATGGTGCCAAATAGAGTAGAGATCAGAACAGTTCATCCCGCCTTGGTCAAATAGTGGAAACAGTTCAACAATCCTTAATCAGATAGAAGGAAAAGTTCAACAAGCCTCTTTAAAAGATTTCAAAATTGAAGACTTGTAGGACAACTGCAGGAAATGTTTTTAGGCCAAGGTTAAGTTTAGGCATAAATGTTAGGTCAATGAGGCTATGGCTAGCATAACATTACATTTAGGGTTTTGGTCATGAATAGGGTAAAATATATATATATATATATTTAAAGGGAATCATGTATTAGGACCCTACAAGGATAGTCAAATTTAGAATGAGTTTGTGATTCTGACTAAACTACAAAACAGGTACAAAATTGTCCCAAATGTGTAGTTAAATAAAACATTTAAAATGACAAATGCAGACATTGGCCCTCATACACCAATATCAAAATAAGTTTTTTTCTTAAAGTTGAGAATGGTCCTAAGAAAACTCCACATCAAATTCATGACATGTTCTTAAACGGCAGAAATGTTCGAACCAATGCTCTTATAATGACGAATCCCACTGTCCTCGTAAATTCCTGAATTAGCATAAGTAAATGCCCTGCCAATCCCCATGAAAGGGCATGAGACTGCAGCGCCGTGAGCACACAGAAATCACACTCTGAAATTCAAAAGTTGATCGAGAGGACAAGAATGTCCAAACCAAAATCTAAAGAGGGTGGAGCACCGGACACTAATGTAATTCAGTAGTTCTGAAGTGGAAGTACTGCTGTAGGAAGTGAACTGCAAATGACCTGTCATATTCAGTAGGGTCAGTTGTGGATAGAAAATAATTTTAAAAAGATGCATGGGATGCTATTCCTCGTTCAGTGAACGCTGTAACTGTAAGATGCACAACCAAAGTAAAAAAGAAATTCAATCTCAAATCTGAGGCCAAAAATATGTATTGCCAAACACAGAAGAATAATGTAAATCACAATTACAAAAATATTATAAATGATGGAATATTGTATACATATAGTAATTTTGTAATTTCAATCCTGTACATTGTAAAACTGTTTGGATGGGAACTGCATTTTGTTGCACTGTCCTTGAAATGTTTCTATGACAATAAAGTTGAACCTAATCTAATCAATAAAACTATAGAATTGAAGAAAACAAAATAACAAATTATTTGGCGCAAACATGTCAGCACTCAAATGTATGTGTGCTCTTGAGTGGTCATTGATTCTGCTCTCACCTAAGAACAAATCCCAAATAAGAAAACATTGATGAATGGCGGATTCTTCATGGAAACCGCATAAGTGGGATTTAAGAAGGAATTTCTTTTTAAGAAATGTACGTTAATGAGGTCTATTCAAAAGGGCAAAAGTTTGAATTAAGATTAGGGTTAAGGTTTTGGTAAGGGAAAGGTTTCAGGATTGAATTAGTAGGATACCAGGATCAGTGACGCTGACGAGGGGGACCAGCGGCAACCTTGTCCTGGGTCCAGGCCTCAGGGGGGCCCCTTTGGTTGGCTTAAATATGATCACTTATTAGTCAGTCAATCTTGGTATTTAGTACTACCTAGCTAAAACATTAAACAATAAACGTGTATGACCTGTTTTATTTACAGTAACATCATTGCTATTTATAAAAATGTTTGGCCCATGGTTTTGGTCCTAAACGTTAAATTCCTGTTGGCGTCCCTGAGTAGGATATTCTTTAGGGGCAATCAAACTTTGGCTTCCTCAGTTAGACAGTTAAGTGCTTCTGTATTTTCTTCGAGTATTTCTACTTAACTTTCTGTATCTTTAAGTGTGTGTCTGTGAGCATGTGTGTGTGTGTTCAGCACATTTCTATTGCTGAAGAGAAAGACATGGTGTGTGTCCCAGTGGAGGGTGACCTTGGTACAGAACTATGGCACCGTGACGATAGTGAGAGACACTCCAGAGAGCCGATCGATACCACAGACAGCTGATGGAACAGGCACATAAAACAAGTGGCAAACATGAGGGAAGAACCTGAATGGCCCAGTCTATGGAGATATATCTGGAAAACACAGTCTAAGGAGGGATATCATATCTGAATAGCACAGTCCATGAAGGATTATGTCTTATGTTAAGAATCCAGTGTAAGGGCTCCTTCATTTCTCCCATTCTAAATAGAGATACGTAATTTCTCCATACGGGTAGTGATGACACAGATCCATACATATACAAGTTAGAGTATGAGACAAGGCTTCAGGGAAAACAGTCAGAGTGTAATCATGTAGAACACAATCTTTTAAACACAGCCTCAGTATAAACAAGCTCTGTCACAATACTGACACTAGTAGGGTAGGAAGGGGCACTGCAGGTGTTGAGCCTGTTTAAACCATGTAGTAAAGGGTTGCAACCACCAACTAACCCAGAACTGGCCCACAACTACAGTGACAGCATTATGACAATTCAGATTAGATCCAACTTTATTGTCATTGAACAGTAAAAGTACAGGACGAAAAGCAGTTTGCATCTAACCAGAACCACAAATAGAGGAGTGCAGAAAAATGTAGAAGTATATGTATGTACAATTATATAGGTGTGCAATTAATGTATAGGTGTGCAATTAATGTATAGGTGTGCAATTAATGCAAATGCATTCATTACTGGATACTATAACTGTACTTAACTAGTTCATTGTAACTAGACTTTACAGGTTCATTATGACTGTATGTTACTGGTTCATTATAACTGTACGTTACTCATTCGTTGTATGTACTGTATGTTACTGGTTTATTATGCATGTACTTTAGTGGTTTGTTATGACCGTATGTTACTGGTTAAGCAGAAAAAACTGTGAGTGGGGAACGTGACAGAAAGAAGAGGAAATGGAGAGTTCCCCTTGTGATAACATCTGCTCCAGAAAACTTCATGTCCCTATAAAGGTGAGAGGAGTGGCCAGATGGATGCTGCTAGTCAGAAGGCTTAATGTATTTACAGCCAATAAGCTGGGTGGTTGCTGGTTACATAATATACATGTATTATAATACTTCCAATCAGAGTTGGGCTACAAGGCCAGAATATCTGTTCCCTCCTCTGGACTCTCTCCCTCCACTCCCTGGACAGGACGGATACCTTGCTCCACCACACACACACACGCACGCGCACATGCACACACACACACACACACACACACACACACACACACACACACACACACACACACAGTTGGGAGGTATACTAGGATATTTGGAAATTACCAAACAGTTAAAACCAAGTGCTTTTTAAAACCCAAAGTATTGACAAATGGGCTGCCAAAAATGTAAAGGAATCCTTAACTTACTGGAGTAGTGAAACCCATTGAGATGTTCTGAAACATTTATTGGAGGGTTTTAACTCCTCTTAATTAAGTGTGCTAATGGGACATGTTGAAAACACTATTCTGGAGTTGTAAATCCAGTCTAGTGCAGTTTGAGCTCTTCTTTTGACTCCTTTTAATGAGTGCATTTCAATATCTATAGTTTGCTTTGTCGTCTTCAAATATTTTGACAGGCAGTGAAGAATCCACCAGGAGTAAAAAGACTTATAGTTCACAGTATAACACTGTATGTGCATCTGAGATTACTTCAACATAAATAAAACATAAGATTTCCTGTTTCCTGAATCTACTGTTTCCATTTCTATATATTTTTTTATAATATTGTAATATTTACTGGTATTGATAAGTAAAAGTCTGCTGTTGCAACTTTTGCACTAGATTCCGGGATTACTTAATTTTGGTTTTTCATTTTACCGGTAACATCATTTTCCCTGATTAATGATACCGATAGACAAGAGCATCATGAGTCATTCTCATTGTTGTGTAACATTCACCAGGTGATCTAGTTACCCACACGTACGCACATCACAAACATCACAATCAGCAAAATGCTGAGCACATATGCTTTGTTCTGTAGACGTGTGTATAGTTTAATGCAACACACGTCCATGACAGCCACGTCCCCCAACATGCACCTAACCACATTAAGGCCTGAAGACTCAACAGTGATGTGGGAAAAGACCTGCACGGAAAAAGAGTGAAGAAATGGGCCAGTTCCAGGTAGTTTCAACAAAAACAACAAAATGAAATCAATTTAAGAGGGGTACCCATTGGCTCTGTTAGATCCATGAATTACTCACAGCAAATACAAAACAGCGAAGGCCCACAAAGAGCATAAATCATCATCTAAATCAAATGGTAGGTACATTGTACTAATCAACTGGCCATTGGACTGGAGCCCCACCCATCACCCAAAGGACCAGTTACGCTGCCAGTCTCCACTCCGACACCTGTCCCAGGTAGGCTGATCTCCTCTCCTCCCTCCTCTAACCCATCATGTTACTTTCAGACAGCCAACATGCCACTGTTCATGCCCTCCCTCCAGCATATCTGCAACTATCAGTTAACTACGCATGACAAGCCCACCTTCCCCTTAGCAACTGTTCTCCCCGAATTTCTGTCTGTCTGTCTGTGGCCGGCTTCCTCCTTGTCTGTCCATAACTCCGTCTGTACTGCAGATGGAACTGATCAGTGTCACATCACTTTACAGCAGAACAGGGCAACAGGAAAATTCATGCAGCTGGACACTAGCGCAGAGGCAGTCAGGCAGAAAGACAGAGCCATTTATTTTCAACAAGCAAAACAATATGCTCATCAATGGTTTGAAAACTACTACTTTTCATAAAAAAAACAAGGAAATTACGATTTCAAGTATTTTCCAGCTGTTAGTAAAAATCGGACAGGATTTCAGTAACCCACAAAACAACAGCAATTGACTGATACAGCAGAGTTGGTGTTGATAGTGTCACTAGTGCGACAAGAGCCACCAACAGGAAGCACAGTCCCAGTCTGCAGGGAGATACGACACATTAGTCAGCAGTCATTAGCAGACTTGTTGAACTAATGATGAAGAGGGGGAACAAACACACTCTCACTAACTCCAGTCCCCTTTAAGTTATGACTGAACAAAGTGAGACGATGGCCGCTGACATTACACCACGCATTGAGAAGAGAAAGACAAGACAGAAAGAGACAGCGCGAGATAGATTGACAGAGAGAGATGAAGAACAAGACAAAGAGCGGGAGAGAGAGAGTGTGAGAGTAGCAGACAGACCAACAGGACAGCTCTGCCACAGAACCAGCAGTAGAGGGAAGAACCAGCATTCAGTGTCTGGACACTTTCCCACGAGACATGAGTGTCAGAGCCACTGTGCCCACTCGGTAGAAAAGCCTACTGAAATGTATTTCCATGTGTGTCACTCTACACCCCGAACCAGAAAATGAGAGAGAAAGGGGGGCGTCTCTCTCTGTCCTGCCCCCCTCTCCACTGCTCCCCCTCCTCCCTACCCCCTCCGACCCCCCGTGAGGAGACCCCTTACCTTGCGCTTTTTATCCCGCGAGCGGTTCCTCTTCTTGGCCTTCTCCTCCTCCTTCTCCTTGCGCTCGGCTTCAAGCTGGGCTTCTAAATCCTTGTTCTTGCGGAGATGCTTGGCGGCTTGTGCCATGGTTCAGCCAGACTGAGCCAACTGTCCGCTGGAGATGAAGGTGGTCGAGGCCTGGTGAGGTCCTGGGTGGGGGGGGTTGCAGTGCTGGAGCTTCTGTGGACGCTGGTGGTTCCAGTGTGTGTTCCTCCGTACAGCCCTGTAGTGTCTAAGAGAGCAAACTCTGCCTCCTCCTCCTCTTGTGCAGGACACACACACCATACACACAGGGAGGCAGTCCTCAGCCGTCTGCCGTGGGATGCTACTGCAGCGCTGCTCCCGATCTCTCTCTTTTACTCTCCTGCTCTCTCTCTTTTCCTCTCCAGTTGTCTCTCTCTCTCCCTCTCCTGTTTCTCTCTCTTGACTCTCTCTACCCTTTCCTATCACTCTCTCACCCACTGTTTCTATTCCTCTTCAGTCTGAACCTCAGCGATGTAACAGAACAGTGATGCTGCAGACTTTCCTCTGTTTTCGCTCATCTTCTCCCTCTCTGTTTTCATCCTTCCTTCCCTGCTGTTCTGTGGTCCGGTGAAACTACTTCAACCACCTCTAATAGAATTAAAAGATTAGAAAAAGGTAGATGGACTGAGGGGTCGGACAGAGGAACAGGACACCCTAACCAGCGTTAAGTGAAAGTCATATCTCCCTCCTCTTGCAGCTTTGACTGAGTTTATTGTTGCAGTGTTTTTTGTTTCCCCCCCACGTCTCAAATATTCCTGCTACTGGTCTGCCTGTGGATGGAGGTGCGGACAGAGCTGTGGGCGGTACTCACCAAGGCTCTACAGAGAAGCACTGAGCATCACAGGCACTGAGTATCACCACATTTAGTGATGAACAGAACAAGGAAGCAGAGAAACACATGCTCTTCTTCCCTCCCTCACTGTGCTGCTCTCTCTCCCCATGTGCTCATGCAGCTCTCCCTCTCTCTCCCTCTCTCTCTCTCTCCCTGCTCTTCAGGCGCTGCGGCGAACAGAATTGGTACCCATGCAGGTTTACTGGTGCAGTGTGTGAGTGTGTAGTGTGTGTGTGTGTGTGTGTGTGTGTGTGTCTGTGCATTGGCGACAGGGATGGTGTGTACAATAACAGAGTATTGTATATCACATTCAGTGATAGCCCCAGCTAGCCTGTCTCCCTCCCCCTCTAACCCTCACGGTCTCTCTTTCTCAGTCCCTCTCTTGGTCTCCGTCTCTTTCAGCTGTTCTTGGCTGTGCAGTTGATGTGTTAAGGCTAGAGAGGCAACATAAGGACAGCACAGAGAGAAGCTGCTCCTGTTGTTTTCTGCAGCAAAGTCCGAGTCGTGAAATGTGTCTTAACGTGCAATCGCTTGTGCATGCCTGGCGGTGTGTGTAGAGCACACAGAGAGCGAGACTCAGAGTGCACCTGTTCACTGGTATTGCTACGATTTCTCCACCACTCCCTCTGCTTTCCCTGTCCCCACCAGCCTCCCTCCCTCTCCCTCTCCCTCTCCTCCCCCTGCAATGCTGCTGATGCAAGCAAAATAAGATCCTTTAACGTCTCTCTCTGTGGCTCACTTCAACACTATGCAGCACACAGACACACTCAAACAACACACATGAACCATCAAAGACACACACACGCACGCACAAACAACACACATGAACCATCAAAGACACACACACACACACACACACACACACGCGTGCACGCGCGCACAAACAATCAAAGACACACAAAAACAACACACAATGATTTTAACAATGAACAATGAATTTAAATGGCCTTTAAGAACGGTTGCCTCTAAATAATTTTCCAGGATATGCTATTATGTTTTGTGTTTCTCCTTTTTGCAAGACCGGCCGAAAAGGTTGTGTTGTGTGCAGACTGGGACAACGGCTCAAACTCTAATAGACTATTATAATAGACTGTGATGTAGTGGGAAAGGATGTCATTAATCATAATCTTTCCCTTATTGTCGGTGACCCGAATGAGTTAGATCAGGTGAGAAAGAAGATGGGGTTTCATGGGGATATAATAGGAGGCTGAACAGGAATTTAAGATTAATTGGACATTATTTATTTGATTTGTTGATCGGGAGAAATGGTGAACGGACTTCAAATGGTAACACTTAAGCCTATTAACACAGTTCATGCTACTGCAGTGCTTTAAGGTGAAGTCACCGTTTCAGACACACTTCTGCCCAATTGCAGAGCATGTGATCCTAAAGCTGTGACCTTCCATGCAACCCCAGGGGACCAGTCGCCTGCTGTAGCAAGCAAGTAACCCTCAGAAGAGATGCCCCTCTGATATGCTACAGCTCAGAGTCCAATGGCTCTAATCAAATGCAGCCTACTAGCCATATAAAGGCTCTAATCAAATTCAGCATACTAGCCAGACAAAGGCTCTAATCAAATTCAGCCTACTAGCCAGACAAAGGCTCTAATCAAATTCAGCCTACTAGCCAGACAAAGGCTCTAATCAAATTCAGCCTACTAGCCAGACAAAGGCTCTAATCAAATTCAGCCTACTAGCCAGACAAAGGCTCTAATCAAATTCAGCCTACTAGCCAGACAAAGGCTCGAATCAAATTCGGCCTACTAGCCAGACAAAGGCTCTAATCAAATTCAGCCTACTAGCCAGACAAAGCATTCATGTTGTTTACAACTCAACATCCAGACATATTCAATATTGAATGCAATACTTCATTTCAGTCAATCAGTATAAAGACTAATTCAAACACATTATATTCATTTGTTTATTGAAATCATAAATGTGTTATTGAAATCATAATGTAATATCCAGTTCTTCATTACTTTCCTGTTTCTCCAAACCAAAGATCATTTAACTTCTTGACATTGCATATTTTTGTGTAGGCCTTTAATAAACCGAAATGCAATTCCCTTATTCAGAAAGAAGTTAGTACACTCCTACCTTCAACATTACATAAATGGCTAAAAATAAAATTAGGTGCACCAAAACAGTTGCAAATGATTTAAAAATACTTAATAGAGGAGTAACATAAAAGCCACCCATAAAGATTAGACACCTGGTTTGGTTTGATTTCAACCACATGGGTGTGTAGTTGCACATTATGCCAAGTTCAAAAGACTTATCCGAGGTCCTCAGAAGAAAGGTTATTGATGCCCATATGTCTGGGAGGGGTTATGAAGCCATTTTCAAGCAATTGAAGTACATTATTTCACAGTATGATGGATTATTCACAAATGGAAAGACGTCCAGCCCACTGGCAATCTACACTAGACAAGTCAACCCACCAGTCAGCCCAATAACTGACAAAAAGATACTCACCAAAGTCTCTGGGAACCCCAACTTTGTGTTCAAAAGAGATCGAGAAGGAAGCCTTTGCTGTAAAAAAAAAGAATCAAGTCACAACTAATGTTTGCCAGACAATGAGAAGCAAAACCCAGCATACATTTTATTTGTATGGGACCCTATATTATGTACTCAATAAGGTGGATGGTGAATCGTTCAGGGTGTCATCAGGACGTTAACCAGTGGAATGACAAATTATGATTAAACCTTCCTTATGCAAATAAGGAACTTAACAGAATCTTGATATAAAAGGTGAATATGCTTTTAGTTAACTTACCAGGCAAACTTTCGGTCACTATTCAGATGCTTTAAATGAGTGGTTCCCAACCAGACTTGGCCTGTCAACAGAGGGTACTCCAGAACACCATAGGCTTACTAGTCAAATTATGTACGAGGGTACTTCGGGGGTACTCAGACAAGAACAATTTTCTGTTTGTGGTACAGTAAATGAAAAAGGTGGGATCCACTGTGAATTCAAATCTGAACTTTGAAGCCAACTCCACTCCATTTTTCATTGCAACCCACAAATCAAGGACTTTTTGGGACCTGAGACACCAAGTGGGTGCAATTAATTATGAGCTAGAACAAAAACTAGTAAGCTCCGGACCTTGTAGGATAATATTTAAATACCTCTACTCAGAGTTGGGGAGTAACGACTACAGAAAGGATCAGGTTACAGATTTATCAAACTCAGCCTACTAGCTAGACAAAGCATTCATGATGTAAGCTCCGGACCTTGTAGAGTAATATTTGAATACCTCTACTCAGGGTAATATCAGGTTACATATACTTTCGATTACTTCAGTTGAAAAGAACTGACTGAATATCTGACAGACATTCAGTTTGTAATGTAGAGATATAGCCCAATAATAATGGACAAAAAAGGTTTTAGACACCCTTTCCAAAGACATTGTGTCTGTGCACAACCCGTAAGGTAAAATGCTAATTCTGTTTTTGCCCAGCTATATAAACTCTAACTTTGCTTGATCCTGCAAATTGTGTTATATTCCTATGAGTCTTCTAATGCCTCTTAATATGGAAGTAATCAGATTACATTACTGAATTTGAGTAATCCAAAAGATACATTGTTGACAACAAATGTGGACAGGTAAACTGTAACGCAGAAGTGAATGGGTGCCCATGGAAGCCAATCAGAAGGGCCCATATGAAGTGTATCTTATGGTTGAAATAAATTATGCTATTTAGTTGACATTGAAGTCATAATCGTGTATTTTTTTTATTATTCCATAATGCATTTGTATAATTGACCAATATGTGACTGTTGGGGTGTAACTAGAGTTGCCAGGTTGTACAGATGAAACAGCGTTTGTGCGGTTTTTGTGTGGAGTCTGCCAGGTGATTGGCCAGTATAATGAAAGTGAAATATGGGTGTAATGTCAGATCTTTTTGGCTCAGTTGCCAAAGATCTGAACTGCAGAAAATAGCTAGCTTACGTAACAAAACTTAAAATTGGAACGTAGATAAGTCTGCCACTCAGTGGAAAGAAAAGCAATACATTATAAACATTTTCTATAATGATAAGTGCCTTTGAGAAACGTCTTTAGTAAAGCCGTTGAGCAAAGAAGGTACAGTTATAATCCGGGTCCAACAGCAAGTTTTGTATCTGCAGGTATGTTATTTTTAGCCTCATAACAAGATTCTGTTCATCATGGTACATGAAACATAATGTTTAGGGACAATTGTATTAAATATTAATAATTATTATCTGCGTCTATCTTTTATTTGGGAAATCAAGTAATAATAGTACGATTTTAGCGGTGGAGGGGTGGAGGGGTGGGGCCAATGTTTGCACCCATGGGAAACATATCTACCCTCCACCTCTGCTGTATTGGATTACATGTAAAGCAGCAACCTACCCAACCCTGCCCGTACTTCAACAACTTGGTTACCTGCCTGCCCTCCTTACTAAAACAACTACTATAACATTAGCTGCTTACCAAAATCTTTGTGGTCTTTCAGCTATAAACCCGTTTTGTGTTTGTAAACAGTGATGACGTGTTTGTGGGCGGAGCCAAATCGGTGGCAGAGAGTGACAGTAACTCTTAAGGAATATAGATCATTCGTTCGCCTTAAATTGTTTTGTGAAAAAAAATTCATATCACATATAATATTACCGTATATACCATTCATTTATTAAATGCTTGCATATATACTAACGCTAACATTGGTCCATGGTGTTCACCATTGAGAAACAGCCTACAGAGAATGTCAGCTTTGTTGCTGCTGCTGTAACTACTTTATCGTTATTGCTATAACTACATAATTGATTTTGTTAGTGTGTGTTAAACAGTGGACAAAACTTTGCCTGATATGAAATGAGCACTGCAGAGACGAGCGTTCCTGATGAGTTCATCAGTCTAATCTGTCTGTTTAATTGCTTGCAACCATTAACGTCTGCATTTACGTAGCTTCTAAGGGTCGGCACACTTTTTTTTTCTTTAGTCCGAGGAGCTTGCCCGTTTCCCTGCACTTGTTCCTGCAGTTTTCTGCCAGCACCTAACTTCAGTGACGTAACCGTGACGTCCACTCCAAATGGGTCTATAAGGCAACAGGGCTGACTGAGATTTTTTGTGAGGACACGTGACTACACAAATTAATATTCACTGATTCATTCTATAGGTGGAGAGATGGAGAGAGTGTGCCCTGGGGGAATATCTGATCTAATTTAGTCATGCTCTTTATCAAAGATGGGCATAGGGGTCTGGAGAATAATTGTGGAACTAACACTTTGTTAGTTTGTTTTGCCTGAATGAACATAAGCCTCCAATGACATAAAACCACTTCTTCATGTCAATATATTTATGTATAGTACCTACCTATACATAAATATCAATACAGTACTTTGATCTCCACAAATAGCCTTCAGATCATTGTGATTGGGTTTTTATTATGCAGTTTATGTACAGTCCACCTCACATTTCCAGTCTGTCTCTGGTGGTTCTGGCAGAGGTCCATCAGCCTGCAGTGCATGGTGCACCCTCTCTCTGCACGTTCAACTGCAGAACTACTGGATAACACAGCCATTTCTGACATGGTATTAGTCGCCAGAGGCAACCATGATGAGACATACAGTAGCCCTGTTGCGTTTCATAAGATTCCATTGGAAACAAATACCGACAGCCTGAATAGTTAATGAATTGCAGTGGAAACAGCCTATGATTAGTTATTCCAGTGACGTCCAGTGGATGAGAATATCGTAATCCTGCCATTCCTTTCCTCACTCCTGTTACACTGAGGGACTAAGAATATGGGTTGTCAGAGTAAACGGCCCCATCTAGTGGTAAGCGGAAGTATTGAAGAACAGGGGTTCAGGACAGGTAGAAACAGTAAGCAATGACAGATCACTGTACACAAGCACCAAACGAATAAAGCAGAGACTGGTCAGTGATGCACTATATCAATTTAAAGACATTTGTCTTAAAAAAATACATTTTTTAAGACAAATATCAATGTGTTATCACTGTAAACAGGAAATCTCATAATCTCGTAAATCTCGCAAATCACCGTAATCTCACTCTGTTAGCGATTTAATTAATAGAGTAAAGACAAGGAATTTTGCAGTAGCAAGAGTGTTGAAGCGGCATAAGGCTACCTACCACTAATTTACCCATAATGCCTCTGGTGGACAATACTGGAATTGTTATGGAGAGTATTCGTGTTACATAGCAGGAGGCTTAGCACTGCACTGCACCACAAACCCTGAGTACCGCTCAACCCAGCCAGCCAAACCCAGCCTGTCCTTTATGCAAACACACGCTATTACTAATCAAAAACTGTACATGGAATATAATAATACACAGAAACAGTTCCTGATCCAGCACACCACAGATAACATTGTTGATCTATCAGTATTATCAGCCTGGACGCTTCTTTCCTTATTCATGGAAGATTCTTTCGAATAAACCAGACAATGAATCCCCACGCAGCTCCTGATATTCAGTTACTTTCTAAAAGGTATCTCAAATATGTGTTTCATGACAGAGTTCAGAGCCATGAAGCATCTCCGCCAGTGAGTCTGTCAATGCCTTGCAGCCTGGTCCTGCCCCAGCAGGACTGACTGGAAAGGCCATATGGTGCATAACAAACCAAAAACAGGCTTCACACTCTTACACGACCCCAGTGTTCTGCCATGCAATCTGAAGGACTGATCAGTCAGCAAAACTGCAGTGAGGGAGTGAGGGGTGAGGGAGTGGGTGGGTGGGTGGGTGAGGGAGTTGGTGGGTGACTGAGACAAAGGGAGTGAGGCGGTATGTGGGCGGTCAGTCTGACCAGGGCGGGCAGGACTGGATGGGTCCTAGTCACTATGGGTATGCTGTGGGCACA
Organism: Esox niger; assembly: GCA_016801105.1. Lineage (NCBI taxonomy): Eukaryota > Metazoa > Chordata > Actinopteri > Esociformes > Esocidae > Esox > Esox niger. The sequence continues at coordinate 15,067 of JACXGJ010007643.1, forward strand.
GCCACATCCCACCAGTTGAATGACCACAACCTGAGGCTGCTCGACATCCACCACAGTTCTGTTTCATGCCGGATGTCTGTGGCACCAGTACAGCCGGGTTGTACAAAGACCTGGTAAGTCAAACCACGTTTTCTTCTTTTGGCTGTGTACTCCAAACGTTTGGATTTGCAGTCAAATAAAAATGTTTTCGGTTAAAGTGTAGATTCACAGCTTATGTTTGAGAGTACTTGTGTACATTGTGAATGTTTGGCCTCTGCCCACGCATAAAATCAGGTGGTCAGAATTTATTTTTTGAAAAATAATAATTTCTGTTATCATGGTATGTTTTTGGTTGGTGATTTGTTATAAACTGTCTTTTCAAAAGCATACATAAAGAGGGCAAAATGTAAAACAATGACTTACATGGGATTGTGTTCTGCTACAACCTATTACAGTTCTTCCTCCTCCCCCATGCCGGGCCCAATACAGCGCTGCCCCAAAGAACTCTGAAAGCCTCTGGGTTTCTGGCCTGAGGCTGCTTCAAAAGGGCAGAGACAAGACAGCAGATGAAATCAATTGTTATCTACCCTGCTCACCCTTCAGGTCAGATTCCTGCTGGGTCCATGAGTCCCCAGGATGCCACTCCCAAACAACATATTGGTTTAGAAATGTACAAATGACAACAATTTCTTTTAAACATATTTCATGGCACGACTGGGAAGGATTAAGCACTTGTTTTGTATTTGGTTCTATATCCTTTGCATTTCTACAACCTACTGACCGCAACAGACATGTAGAATGTCTTCTCAGGTGATGCAAAAGTCACAGATGAAGCAAATGAAAGATGTTCCCACTAATTTAAATCTGTATATGAACTAGGCCCTTCAAGGCCAGTACATTTTTATTTCCATGAAAAACACCCTAGATGCTATGGGAGTGTATTTGGGAGTCTGGTTGTGTGATGTGGCATCTAATGATTGGAGTCATTTGCTTGGAATTTAGCAAACAAAATGATTCTTCCCACTTAAAAATGAATTCCAGCGCTGCCATCAGCTGTACATCACCATTGAAGAACATTAAACCTGTTCAATCAGCACCCATACATGGCCAAGCAATAACACCCTTCAATGTATTTCACAGAAGAGTTGGTCAGCGGAAAACCTGTTTCTTGTCCACACTGTCCATTTGCCATCACTCTGAAACGTGTTCTCATCAGTCCACAACAACATCTCATCTCATCAGTTCACAACACCATCTCATCTCATCAGTCCACAACACCATCTCATCTCATCAGTCCACAACACCATCTCATCTCATCAGTCCACAACACCATCTCATCTCATCAGTCCACAACACCATTATTCCAAACTCTGCAGGTGATTTTATGTGCTGTCACCTTGCCCGCCTGTTTGTTTCAGTTTAGGTGAACTAGAGGTTTTGCACCTGGCAGTGTTGCCTCTGTAGATCTGCTGGTGACGTCTTCTGTTGATGCTAATGACTGATACATTCACCCCAGCGAGTGTTCTTCCTCAGACGGACGGTTCTCGTTTTCTAGTTCTTACACTGTATGCACAAACTTTAAGCCACTGTTGATAAGGGATTCTGCTAAATGACCGGAATGTTAATGTCAGCACACACCTGATGAGAAAGTGCAGTGGGAGGAAGACTCTGGTTAACTCACTTATTGCTACATTGTCACTGTTTAGCCTGACCAGCAGTTGGGTCAGTCTGCTAGCTGGCTGAAGAAGTTGTCATCCCATGTGCTGTGTGAAAGCATCGCCACTTACAAAACGTTTTGCCTTCCAGATATTAAAGAAGTGTTGGGGAGTAGTGAACTACATGTAGCTCAGATTTGGGAGTAACGGATTACTGTGCAATCATTGTAAAACTTAAGTTCCCGTCATCTCTCTTCTGCTTCCTAATCAACGCACCCCATATACTGTGGGTATCAGTAAAATCAAAAGTAAAACAAGCTAATAATAATGTCCACTGTTAAACAGCTGCAGCTTAATAAAAAGACACATTATGTTAACATCAGGCTCCATAGCGATCTATTGTGGCAGTTGTTAAAAAATATTGTACAGCGTCAGATCCAAAACCAGCACACCCACTCATTGGCGCTTTGTGTAAACAGACACTTATTCCAAAGTGCTACACAGCTATTGACTGCCACCTAGCGGTGTGGCAATGCATTACACTGTGTTAGTTACACCACAGTAAGACAGTAAATTTTAGGAGGTAGTGGAGAGGTGCTGTCTGTTTCTAAGACTGCAACGTCAATAAAGAAGAACAGGAACTCCTTAGCTGACACCAACAGCCAGATGGTATTCCTTTCAACAAGCAGAAGGTTAACAACATCTGCATCACATACAGCAGCCTAAACCTTCTGTTGTCTCTTCATATAAACGGGGGCCTTACAGAGGAACACATCAAGTGGTTGTTTTCACAGAGTATTTTCCTTAGGTAATGGACACAGTGTGGAAGAGACTGTGTTGGGGTTGCTGTGGGCCACTGTGAGGTCCTGCCAACAGAGGAGAGCAGAGGAGTGGGTGTGAGAGTGATTTAAGGAGTTGAGAATGTAGAGGGGGGAAAAGGGAGTGATGTCTGGGTGAAGAGGAAGAGATGGATTTACTACCTCAAAGCACAGCAGGCACCCAATGTGGAGGCCAGAGGATGTCAAAACCCCAGGAGGTTGTCAGGGCAAGGGATACGAACTGCTACAACCATTCTAACTGCAGGTGTGTGTGTGTGAGTGTGTGTGTGTGTGTGTGTGTGTGTGTGTGTGTGGTACATTGTAAGCAATTGTAGTCATTGATGTTTCTAGAGGGGGAGAGTGAAGTGGAGGGAGGGGAGGTAAAGGTTTTAAAGGGAAAGTGGAAGTAAAACAGGAAAGGATAAGGGAGGCCGGAGGTGAGGTGCCATTCCGAGGCCTTGTGCAGACAGTCCCCCAGAGGCCCGTTCCCCGTTTTTTCATTCTGTATTTCCATCTTCCCCCATCAAATATTCCACCCTCCAGTACACACCCCCTCCATTCTTTCCTACATAGTAGCCATTGCTAACCCCATGACATTACTCCCCTTCCTCGGTAGAACCTGGTCTGAACAACAATGGTCCACTGCCCAATCAAACATGGCTTTACTCAATTCACTACATAGGTTTCACATATTTGAATTGAATGGGAATCATATCAACTGCCTCTGGTGAGCACACATTGAATTGTGGTGAAAATGACAACAGATATATCACACTAAATGATCTATGTGGAAAACGTTCTCAAAAATCACAAGATCCAGGGTTTTGACAGCCGGTATGAGAATTTGTGGGGATGCATAAAGCCAGACCTTAACCAGACATTTTCAGTGATCGGTAACATTGTGTTATACAAGACAATAACGTGACAGCAACCCACACATGAACTAGGACCTTAAAATGTCATCACATTAATAAAATATCATCTTAAGATGGTGCACACATTCTATCTTTGTTTTTAATTAGGTATCACAATCAATAGAATAGCCATGGCACTCCAACATCCACAAAAAACACTTCCCACCAATGAAAAAATAACAACAAAACAGAAGTAAAAAAATTGTTTAATTCTGACAGCTTAGATTGATGAGGAAGAGTCCTGTCAAAGTTCCTAAATGAGATTGGGGCAGAATCACACACACAAACACACACGCAGACACGCACACACACACACAAACAAGAACACTGAGGTAGCAGGTGCTTCTGGTTAAACCTTAATTACATGATCTCTGATTTTTCTAATTGATATGGTAATGACTATGTAATTAATGCAAAAGAAATACCAGCAGCTCTAGTAACGAATGGATTTATTTAATTAGATATCCTGCTGCATATTTATGCATGTGGTATTCAGTGGGTGGAATAGAGATGCAATGATTCCCGAAGTCACTATGTTGTTAACCAACATAGCTGCTTCCTGTAGTGGTCAGCATGTTGTTAACCAACATAGCTGCTTCCTGTAGTGGTCAGCATGTTCTTAACCCACTTAGATGCTTCCTGTAGTGGTCAGTATGTTGTTAACCAACATAGCTGCTTCCTGTAGTGTTCAGCATGTTGTTAACCAACATAGCTGCTTCCTGTAGTGGTCAGCGTGTTGTTAACCAACATAGCTGCTTCCTGTAGTGGTCAGTGTGTTGTTAACCAACATAGCTGCTTCCTGTAGTAGTCAGCGTGTTGTTAACCAACATAGCTGCTTCCTGTAGTAGTCAGCGTGTTGTTACCCTACATAGAAACTTCCTGTAGTAGTATACTTTTATAGTGTTTTTTTTAAAGATGGCAAACTTTGAGGACGAACCTGCTACCAGTAAAACCAAGGCGGATGTCCATAATCTGGGAACATTTCACTCTAAAACGATATTCTGGATGTCAGTCGCTACAGACTTGAGTTTCACAAATGTCATCCCTGCCAAAATCATTTGAAGAGCAAGAGACTGTTCACAGAGGAATCACATTCAGACATACCAAGGTAATGTTTTAATTGCTACGTTGGTGATGTGTGTTAGCTAGGTAGCTAGCTGTAGCTTTCAGTACATGTGCAAGATATGCGATGTCCCACAAGTGAGGGTGATGTATGTTAGCTAGATTGTGGGTCTGACTAACATTTTGACATTATAAAAATTATAGTGATAAGGTTATTATTGAGTTCTGTTGGTCACAAACAAGCAATGTTATAAATGGTAGTTTTACAAAGATGAGTCTCTATTGTCCTAGATGTGATGAATTTACTGTTTTTTCCTTTATTTTTAACCAACATATCCAAACAGTAATCTACTTTTTTCAAGTCAAAATAACTGACAGAATACTCGATTATTAAGCAGGTATTACTGGGTAAATTGGGATTTGGGAAGTGGGAGAGCCCTACTTTGCAGATGTATCTAAAATGTATATCTAAAATGTTAAATTCCTTCCCTGTGGAAGTACAGATCTCAGCTCCCCCTAGGTCACATGTCAACCATATGTGCAGGAGCTCCTGCTGGCTGCCGCCACATTCAACCCCTGGTTGTTACTGACAGTCCTAGTCATAATGTTATTACCCCATAGAGATGCAGTGGCAGTAGAAACGAGGTGTTACACGCCTAAAACATACACAACCATTAAACGAGCTGAAATAGATGAATTATCATATTTTACCAGAAGGTGGCAATCTAGAGCGTACAGGCACATTCCAAAACTATGGCACGGTTGCCTACAACTACAGCACCATCGTATACAACTACGCCGCCTGTCTCACTTTTCAAACTGTGCAGTCCGTTCATCCCACAAAGAAACAACTTGCTTGGTACTTATCAGCCTAACCTTAACTACCATAGTTAGAGCTCTCAGAACAATCTAACATTGTGAGGAGTAATTTAAAATAACTGGCAAGCCACTATTGACAGAGACACTCATTTAACCTGTAGACCTATCTGTATCAACTCCAAATGCTCTTGCTATGTGGCTCTGTAAACACTACGCTGTCTCTTTCTCAGCGGGAGAGAAAGGGCTGTTATTTTGGGAGAGTTTCTGGTTTGACTGAGTCACCCTTTGGGATGAGAAATAATTTGTCCTGCTCACACCAGTCTATCCCCAAAGCTCTCGATCTCTAATATATGTTCTCTTCTCCTCTCCCTTCTTTTCACTAACTGTCCCTCCATTTCCTGAAAAGCAAAGCGTTACCACATGTGGACCCTGGCCAAACCAGGTGTGAAGAGGGAAGACGCCAGCACTTCTATCTCTCCTTGTCTTTTCTCCTGAGCCAGAAACACTCCACTACTGCATTGACAATTCTACTGTGCTAAAGACAGAGAGTACAAAGCTTTCTTTAGGGTTCCTACTGCAAGGTTGGTAATGAAGGGTAATCTGGGCCTACACAGGTTAGTACCACTGAGATTCATAACAACCTCACTATCATTTTCTTGGGCGTGACATCACATCCTCTAAGAGAAGTAAAAATTGTTGTGATGTCTTACCTGTGGTACACGGTCTCATATACCATGGCTAACAACTGATTAGCATTCAGGTTTCAAACCACCAATATTATAACAGGTACTACTGTCTTGCATTGCACAGATTGTACTGTTTGCTGTTAATCAGTGTCAACTGTTTTGGAGGTGATAGAAGTCCTAAAAAAGTTGGTAGTTCACCAACAAATTGAGATGAAAACAAGTTTCATCAAACAAGTTTCAGCCTTGGGAACATGCTTGAGCAAGGTTGTTTTCTGAATAAGTCTTGTCCAAAAAAAACATGACCTAATGGTTAATAAAACCACTCTTTAGAGTCATTAGAGAGCAAAGTCAAATTTCTGTAATTTGTTTGCACAATTACAGTCAAGGTCAATTTCACTATAGTCTCATACAATAAAAAATGTCTAAAGCGAATACCTACATACGTAAGTCCTTAAGCTCCATATCAAATTGCTAAATGATCCATGGTATCTCCATCTTAAAACAATTCCATATGTTATGGGATACAGAAGGGCAAAGGCCTGGGGGCCCAGTTTCTCCAAACATTACTGTGGTCTTTGCTGCCTTCATAACAAAGTGGGCGGTCAGAATTTACAACAGAGAACTGGTCTACCTACTGAACAAAATGATGAATGCAACATGTAAAGTGTTAGTTCCAATTTTCCTGAGCTGAAATAAAATTGTGGAAATGTTAAATTTGGGCACAAATCCATATGTAAAATGAGGTATTTCAAGAAGCTGGTTAAACTGCATGACCTTTAGGAAGATGCACATTTTGCTGGGGACAGTACACCACACTAATAGGTGCAGTTTTGTCACACACAAAAATACCAGATTTTTCAGGTTTTGAACTTGCAAGCATGCAATTAGCATGTTGATTGCAGGACTGTCCAGCAGAGCTATTAGCCGATAATAAATATTCCTACTTTTAGCAGACTCTAATTGTGTTTTAGAGAAATTTGCAGTTTGTCCTGCTGGGCTTACAACTATGCCAGCCTTCAAACTCTACATTCCACATCTATACCTGTGGTATCAACCCCTGGAAAGCTGATTCACATTGTGGATCTGATTCACAACCTAATAATTTAGTTAGAAATCATCTCAGGAAAGCTCACCTGTGTCTTTATCGTCAACACCAGGACCTGAAATGACTGCAGTTCAATACTGTAACAGCAGAACAGCAATGCAAATATTAATTTCAGAAAATATAGCTCATACCATTGCTTTCATTGGGACATTTTTATTGTGGATGTAGTGCTATTAACATGAAGAAAAACAGGTACAAATAGTTATTGTAGCTAGCAATTTTAGAATTCACTGGTGGCTGACAATGTTTCATTCACAACATCTGGATGGGAGTTTTACAAAGACTACATGTTTCGCTATTGCTTGAAGTCAACCCTCCTCTGCTTTTAATGAGTATGGATAACTAGTTCATGCCTGCTTTAAAACATCACTTTGACATCAACTCATTTTTTAAATAAGTGGTATGCAGTAGGTTGATAACAATTTCACAAACATATGTGTTAACATACAATTCCCTGCTACGTGAAACACAATCCTGGTATTGTTTTTTAAGACTGAATTAAACAATGGAATTTTGTTGTGAATTTGCATAGGCCAAAGAAAAGTAATGTGAGACAAAGTTCCAGTTCCTGTTTTTCTATGTTCACTTTCCTTGTGTTGGCCCGAGCTATTTGTAATACATATAAAGTATATATTTAGGATATTTCACATGTACAGTATGCCTTTAGGCATTAGTAGAGTTATTGTCAGGTTTTGTGCTTGTGATTCCAGACATCTCCTAGTGCAGTTGACTAGTACACCCTGCTATTATTTAATCAGTGGCAAACCATGACTATTAGAGAGCAAGGCACTCAGCAGCGGAAAAAGATCTGACGTCATACACAGAGTACTCAGATGCCTGCGTATACAGAGCATGACTTGAGACCTTTCTTTTGCAGACCTACAGTATGTAGGAGAAGCAATTCTTTGATGACAGTCAAACGGTCCTAAGCCACCCCTCGGCTGTGGCTGACAGAAGCAGCAAACGTAGGCTACACAATGGTTGTAAATATCTATAGCAGAAACCACGTCAGAAGAAAATACGGTTGTGTTGTTTCAAAGAAACATTTTCCAAAATAGTCACTCAAATAGCAAATACATTTCCAATCGCACATTCATTTTTTTAAAACCATGGAGAGTATATGCTGTTAGAGAAAAAAAGTTGCACAATGTCCAGCATGCAACAATAAAAGAATGCACTACAACAAAAAACAAAATAAGGCTCGCTATTGGCTCTGAGATGGGTGCCCTAATGGTTCCCCACTATACAGTCAGCTTCTATATAATTCATGTGTGTATTGAGTTGTAAATCTGACTGGAGATGGTACACATGGTTTTGGAATGGGATGTCCAACAAGCTCATATTGGTGGGATGGTCGGGTATCCACATACATTTGGCCATTCAGTGTACATGCTATGGTGGATGCATCTCTTTGATTCTGCCATAATAAACATATAAAATCCCACTAAATATTATTTTAAGATATTTTCTGTGTGTTCTTTGTTAAGAGCCACTACGCAGACCTCTGTATTTCAATATGTGTGGTTGATATATTGTGATCTACATGTACATTTTGCCTGTACTGTACATGGATTTCACAACCTCAACCCCAAAGTCCACCACAATCCTCTGGCATGACTACACTGGTCGACTCAACATCCTTTTGGTTCTGATAATAAACATGAACATTCGGGATATGGGCTACACATGATAATATAAATAATTTAGTTTTTAACTTTTATTGTCTACTGGTACACAGCAACAAGATATACCTTGTCTCCATGGCTGTCTGATCCATAAAAAATCCTACAATGTGATTTTCTGGAATTTTTTTTCTCATTTTGTCTCTCATTGTTGAAGTGTGCCTATGATGAAAATGTCAGGCCTCTCTCATCTTTTTAAGTGGGAGAACTTGCACAATTGGTGGCTGACAAAATTCTTTTTTGCCCCACTGTACATTGCCGCTCTATGAGATTCCAACATTGCCATCAGTTGACATGTCAGATGCAGCTAGCTATATGGGGAACTAGATATAACGTTAGCTAAATTTCAAGAGATCAAATGTTAAGCTACTTAGTTAGCTAATGATATGTGTCATAGCTAGCTAGCTGTAGCACTCCGCCCATGACTGTTCGCTATCCAGCGAATAAAACGTTAGCTAGCAAGCTAATATATGCTGTTTTTTGATAGATTAGCCATGTATCTACCTTATTCATGTGTTATGGGAGATTGTTAGTAAGAAGTAATGTCAGATAGATAACCAACCTTTCATGAGCCGGAGCTCGAGATCACGGTTTGTTGCAACCGTAGCCTATTTTCAGTACCTACCCTCAATGCAAAGCGCCTGCGTGCGATCCTAAAGCCAGTCTGATTCGATTTACGCAATTGCTTACCGTCCTGCCTCTGAACTGTTCTAAATCACTGAGTTTGAGATTTTTGTATAATAGTGTTCTGTATATAAAAAGTGGAGGGGACAAATTGTATTTTCACAAAGTAGGGGGGCATGTCCCACTCATGTATAATGAAACATAACGCAACTAGCTGACCTGAAAATCCTGTAGCCGAGGTAGTAAGAGGGAGATGCGCAACAATTCCAAAAACTATACAATTTGGCTAATCCAATGGCTATTTGGTGGAAGTGTGTAAAACCGTTATGTGCAAATCGCACCCGAGTTACAAGAAACAACTTTCAAGCCAACTGTCTAATCATTGTTGTAATTTCTAAAACTGGGATTCTAAACTTCAACGTGAAAGAAATGGTGACATTCTAAATGTAATCTCTTGGAGTAGAGAGCCAGGAGAATAATTGCATGATGCAATGATTGCATCTTCGAGTCACCAAGTCTTTACTGTAATACACCATGCATAACTTATTTAGAATGGTTGCCAAAACTAATGTTTTTTTAGGGAAACCAACCAATCAAAGGCCTGGAGCGACATGGCACTTGCTCGTGGATTGGAAGCAGTTGCTCTATAATCAGATGAAACAATAATACAGCATTTTGCCATGCTCATCAGCATATCTACTAGTGCATAATATGGTAGAAATGCTGTAGAAATGTGATGTTAAGGCAGTGTTTAGCTTCCCCAGTTCTTAAGGCCAGCGGCATTATGAAATGTACTAAGTACTAGGACATTTTAGCAGCTGGTTGCCTCTGTTAAGAGTCTGAAACTTAGCTGCATCTGGATCTTCCAGCAAGACTGACCCCCAGCACTTATCAAAATCCACAAAGATATTGTTTATTAACCCGAAAATCTACTTTTTGCAATGTCAATTTCAGTGTCTGGACCTGAATATTGTTTAAAATCAATGGTTGGAATTCAAAAGGGAAGTCCATAAGCATAGCCTCAATGATCTGGAGTGTCTGTAGAGCGGTATGGTTTAATTTTCTAGTCAAAATGTTCTCCTATCTTAAAATTAACTTATTAGAAATAGCCATGCCAATATTTCTTAACACTTATTTTTTATGATAAATTAATCATTTGAAACATGAATCTACTGAAGTACAAGCCTGTGTTTATTTTGTATAGACGTTTTCGGTCCTCTTTATCAATGGTGTCAATAATTGTGGAGATGACTTTCCAGGCTTAAAGTCATAGCTTACTTATGGATTATAATATCTGTGTATTCATTTGGTAAACAGCATTCGTTCTGGCAAACAAGCCCCTACACAAGTCTGACTAGTCACATGCACGAAGGAGATGCATACAAAAAACCTAATACCATTAATGAAAGGTAGAGAGGTATTGGTTAACTAAGTTAACCCTGAATAATGTGTTTCTTCCAGGGGCAGTTGGGCCACGGGTGATGGATGGCCTAACAGAAGCTGGGTCAATTAGCCAGGGTGGGTTTCCCTCAGTGTCGGATGCAAGCACCACGTTGAGAGATCCCACCAGTGTCAACCGGCCTCGTTGTAATTAATCACCAGAAGACTTCCAAGGCCTTCTCACCTCCTCAGACTTCAGCTCTCCAAAAATAACCAATATGTTCAGTTAGGCCAGATTAGATCCTCGAAGCTTCTTCTCTACTTTTGTCAATATTACAACAAATTAAATATATATATATATATATATATATATATATATATATATATATATATATACAAATATCTTTTTTTATGAAGTCTACACTCAGACACCAATATAGGTGTCTCATAGTATCATAATATAAACTATATTAAATACAGTGTAATAAAATATGTGTATTGGTTACCTGCCTTTTACGAAAAGGACATGTTTGAATATTTGCCTTGAAGAAAAATGCAATCTCCATACTTTAAACCCACTGTGGCCCCTTATAACTGTATCTTCCCATGTGTTTTTAGGTCAGAGACATGGTTTTTGAGGTAGCTAGACACACATCTGGGTCCTTTCCACACCGTGGCCAAGCATCATGGGCATCAGATCGCGGTACCGTTCGATGAAGGTAATGTGTGTACAGTAGAAGAACATCGAGTTCTAACCGTGATGATTGAGTACATCTGGCACAGTCTGAGCATCATTCACCCACACTAATAGTTGTGAGTCTGCATGTCATTCAGCGCAAACATGCACGCATACATACACTCAGATGTGGACAGAGGGGCAGATCACACTTCTCCAGTGTGAACAAAAGCATAAGACAGACAGATGAGGTGTGTGTGTGTGTGTGGGAGGGGTTGTGTGTGTGTGTGTGTGTCTGTTTTGTTGGCGGTGTCTCATGGGGCAAATCTCTGTCTATCCCATCTGCCACCCCACTCTACTGACACCCAAGGGAATGAAGACGGAGGCTGGAGAGGGGCGGGGGCCGTCATTTTGGAAAAAGAAAAGGAGGTCCAGTGGTCTAATGGACAACAATACCAGAACTGGTGATTGGCCAAAGGCTGCAGAGAGTGGATGGGTGGGGTCGAGTCAATCTCCACCTCCCTTTGCACAAACAGCCCACCTCTCAAGTCTCATCATCTATGTCTAGGATTTAAATAAAGAGGGACACCCACAAACGCACTGTACAGACTGCATACTCTCTGGGCTAATGTCAGCCTAATGTCTGGCCATGCTGTGACCAGAGGGCTAATTGGGTATATAAACACAAACACATCCCTGGAGAGAAGTGGGATTGGTGTACCTTTGCTTACATGCTTCATACTTTTGATAAATTCTGGGTTATATTTTACCTTGCTGAACGATTAGGCAATTCATATTAAATCTTCATCCATTTCTTATTACTGCTTTTACATTTAAGGATTTTTACGTAAAAACGGTGTGCATAATATAATAATATAACAAGCGACATTGAGTAAGTATTTAGGAAGTGTTTGACAGCAGGGGAGGTAACGTTCTTCCTTAATCGAATGTATCAGAAGACAGGGAAATGGCGCCTGTGATGCAGGAGCCAAAACAACAAGAACTGAACAGTCATGTGAAAGAGGAGCATATGGCTCCGGCACCACTGGGCAGGAGGAGCCTCTGTGGGATGAATGCTGAGGTGCTGACAACAAAGCTGACTTTAACTTGTCAGATTGTCAGCATGTTTACATTGAGAGGAAGATAAAGATAAAGAGGGACAGAGACTGACGGACGGGTAGCAGCTTTAACTTATTTTACAAGTGTCACCTGATGGTGGTAACAAAAAATTCAAACAAAGACTAAAGATAGTCCAGCTGGAAAGCAGCTCCGCCTTTGTAATGTAATACGTATATAGAACGTACTGTGGTGAACGTTCAGACAAAAATACCCTAATCTACCATAATATACACTTAGGCTAATACACTAATGTATGTATCAATGTACCCTACTTGAGTATACCCTCAGATCAATGTACCCTACTGTAGTATACACTCAAATCAATGTACCCTACTGTAGTACACACTCAGATCAGTGTACCCTATTGTAATATTCACTCAGATCAATGTACCCTACTCTAGTATACACTCAGATCAATGTATCCTACTGTATTATACACTTAGATCAATGTACCCTACTGTATTATACACTCAGAGCAATGTACCCTACTGTAGTATACACTCAGATCAATGTACCCTACTGTAGTATACAGTCAGATCAATGTACCCTACTGTATTATACACTTAGATCAATTTACCCTACTGTATTATACACTCAGAGCAATGTACCCTACTGTAGTATACACTCAGATCAATGTACCCTGCTGTAGTATACACTCAAATCAATGTACCCTACTGTAGTATACACTCAGATCAATGTACCCTACTTTATTATACACTTAGATCAATGTACCCTACTGTAGTATACACTCAAATCAATGTACCCTACTGTAGTATACACTCAGATCAATGTAACCTGCTGTATTATATACTCAGATCAATGTACCCTACTGTAGTATACACTCAGATCAATGTACCCTACTGTAGTATACACTCAAATCAATGTACCCTACTGTAGTATACACTCAGATCAATGTACCCTACTGTATTATACACTTGGATCAATGTACCCTACTGTAGTATACACTCAAATTAATGTACCCTACTGTATTATACACTCAGATCAATGTACCCTATTGTAATATACATGCAGATCAATGTACCCTACTGTAATATACATGCAGATCAATGTACCCTACTGTAGTATACACTCAGATCAATGTAACGTACTGTAGTATACAATCAGACATGCAGCACTCAACCACATATGGACATACATACACACAGCGCTGCCCCACCCCCTTGTGGCTTTAAGCTCTGTGTTAATGAAACAGTTGCTGTTTCCTGTCATAACATTAATTACCCGATCAAAAAAGAGCTGGTAATTAACTGCCCTCCTTTACTTGTGCTAATTACATTAACAGAAAGAAGCCATTACAGGAGAGAGGGAGTGGGGGAGAAAAAGGGATGAAAGGGGATTGAAACAAAAACTGAATGAAATAATAGCAGGGAAGAGGGTGAGAGGGAAATTGGAGAGAAAGAGGACACTGTGAGAGAGAAGCTCATGTGGTTCTCAATGCGTCCCCCAGAGGCCTGGTCCTTGGAGGAATACACAGGTTTGCTGCTGGAGAGTAGTGGGAGTAGTGGTGGGGGATGTTTATCTTTACAGGCAGTAGCTACAGTCTGCAACACTCACTCCACAATTAAGATGCTTCGCCTCATCAGCTATGTATACAAAGCAGTGTGTCAATCCACAGTGTGTCAAAGCAAATGATGGTCCTGGTGTTGTCAAGGAAATATACCACCATAATGCTGTGTAACAAAATCTCACCTACCTAAGGACATTTTAATTGGTTATCCTTAGGAATACCATCTCATTTCTGTCTGTTTATGTCTACATGGCACATACAAACAGGCACACGCCCTGTTTTTACATTTCATTACGTTTCAGTTCTGAATTACTACCAACAGTAAGATATTACTGTCATTTTTTGTTTATTATTATTACACCTTAAGATATACAAATCACATTTTCAGACAATCATGTTCTGTACCATTGAAAAGATTTCAAATGATTAAAACCAAACAGTCAAAACAACTTTTAATAGATGTCAGCTAATTTGTCATGTCCTGGCTATGCCCCTAGCCATCTTTGCGCTGGCTGGGGCCATAGCCAGGACATGGCCTAAATAGGTGACTCTAGCCACCTCTATGTGTTGTGGTCTCCCCAATTGGAGGCAGGTGTTCGTTATTGCCTCCAATTGGGGAACCTACTTATGTTGAATGTTTGTGCACAGTAGTTGTGGTTTATTTTGGT
>JACXGJ010007644.1:2500-29804 GCA_016801105.1 Esox niger
AAAAACAGTAAACTGATCATTTATCTTTGTCAAAAGACTGAAACACTTGAAACAATGAGTGGTGGGGTAGCCAACTATTGAGACACTTCAAAGGTTGAGTGAAACGATAAGGATGGATAGTCGAATATGTATTGATGTTTGGGACATGCCATATCAAACAGATGGTCAATGAAATGGAAGGCCTAATTACTTTCTCTCCCAATCAAAATGAGTTTCTGCAGTTCTGATTAATTAGTTTGATCAAAACCTAGAACTTGACTTTGAGTCTGGTGCTTAGGAGATGAAATGATTCATTGTGTGATGACATTGGAAGTGACAATGTTTGTGACTGGGATATTTCTTTATTCCCAAAATAGCAAATGTTTGAGTAACTGCTTGTGTCACGAATAGCAATCATATGTTCCTACATTATTCGCAACTTTTAAACCAAGGCACATTGGGCACAGAAACAGTATGACACTTAACATGGAAACATCTTTGAGATGGAAACATTTCCATATTTTTGCTAAGATCGAATGTCACCGACTGACCCTTGTTAAACAGTGTAGTGGTTAGAGAAGTAGACTCGTGACCTATACTGCACACACATGCACACAAGCATACACTGATCACCTGCATCGCTGTGAGACAGTTTTACATGCAGGGCTCTTTAGTGATGACAATTGTACAGCTCCGTGGTGTAGTGGTTAACTACACAGCCTTTCATGTGGGCAACCTGGGTTTGAATCATGAGATAGCAACACCTCCTATTGCGGGCTGGCTGAACTAGGCGTGCCTGGTTTCTTGTTTGGAAATCAACGTCTAGGCAAAGAGGTAATTTGAAGAATCTACAATATCAAAGGTATTTTAATCTGTTTAACACTTGCTTGGTTGGTACATCATACTATATATATTAGCTCGCAGTTTTGTTAGTTACATCTTCACTAATTCTTGAAAATTTGGAAAATAGTCAAATAAACTCCCTTGAATGAGTAGGTGTCCATACTTGATTTGTTTATGGTTGTTTTTACTACTAATGTATGAAATTCTGTCATATTTTGAAATTGTCTGAAATACTGTCATGTTTTAATATTGTTTGAAATGCACTCTCCTGCCTGCTCCACCCTGGTGGGGGGAGGAGCAGGTCTCCCTTGAAAAATATATTTAATCTCAATGAGGCAACATGTGTAAATAAAGGTAAAACAAAAAACACTTGAGTAATCTTTGGACTGCAAGACATTGCATAAAATGTAACTATATTACAGACATTTCATGAACAAACACATTTTTACATTCAATCTATTCTGAGCCAATCACTTTTTGATACAAAATAGAAGCTAATTAGCTAACAGGTTACAACACTTAATCTTTATCAACACACTTTAATAAATCAACAACTGTTCTGACAAAAACAAGACATGGGCACGAATGTGGTGAGGGAATGACTGGTTCATAGTATAAGCCAATAAAACAATGTCTATAATGGTGAGAATTTCTCATAGCTATCTTATGGGCTAATGAAGTCCAAGTCTGATGGAGTGTTTCAGCCGAAGTGTCTGTGAACAGAATTACCAATGCCCTATATTATGTTCCTATAGTACCATGTTCCCACGGCCCTATGCCCCCTCGGCCCTATGCCCCCTCGGCCCTATGCCCCCTCGGCCCTATGCTCCCACAGCCTTACAATCATCATGGCAGGTCAATATGCATGCATATGCATGTGTGCACCAATCAAAAAGGAGAGACTCACTCCTTAATTAGATGCATTGGCATTGTCCAGAATTGTAACTCTTAGCATAGGTTGGCATTTAAGTAAAAGTCTATTAGCAGTTGACACTTGGGTGAGAAGCAATGTAATGAAAGCACCACTAGTTTTTAAAATGATATAATGGTGGAACTAAAAGCCCTAATTGAAACCATTAGCTTAATGTGTGTGGGGGGAAGCACCTTTTGTTTGGTGTTTTGCTCATGTGCCAAAATGTTCAATGTCGGCAGGCTGTCTGCAGGCATCCAAATGGAAAACATGCTATTTCAGCACTGCAACCCATTTCAGTGTTCTTATTTTACTCCTAAGTCCAATTCAACTAATTTAACACATTTCATATGATAAAATATGAAAATGTATTCAGTTACTACTGCTCTGCAGAAGAACAACTGCCAAGAGACCTGAAATGTCAAATTACATTTTAGGCTAAACAAAGAAACATATGTGCTACACCTGGAGCCATTTCAACAAAAGTAGATTATATATTGTGTGTTACATTAATGGCAATCACATATTAAAGAGATATAGGAATGTGTTTGATGGTGGTCTTTCCAAACAGTTTGAAAAAGGCAAACAGTAATGAGTGTTGTTTCTGAACAGGCACTGAAAGGGATCTGACAAACCCCAGTGATTGTCCCTTGGATATTCTAGCGATTCTCCCTAAGATATAAGGAAAAGGGGCAAGATTCAACTATCGGTATGAAATTTCCTATGTGAGAAGTAAATGTCCCTCATGTTTTGAGTCTTGTTAGTGATGAAACAAATCACCTTTTGAAGTAATTTCAAGCTGACTGGGGATTCATGGAGCACCATTTGTTAGACGTACGTGTGCGCACACACACACACACACACACACACACACACACACACACACACACACACACACACACACACACAGATCACCTGCAGCATTGTGAAGCAGTCTTACATGCAGGGCTCTCTAGTGATGACAATTTTCTCTGGCCTGCTCGGACAATCTATTAATTAGGTCTGCAGAGCTTCTATGTTATCTACAATCCCTCACAAATGGCTAGAAGGGGATTATCGTGCTTGCATACTAGCTTAATTAGCACCAAATATGGCAAGATTTTCTGGCATTGAGATTTAGCAGAGACATACAAAGGAGACCTCAATGCCCATGGATTACTTGGGAAGAGATTCTTATAAAATAGCTTGCTCAATTCCCTGGTGGATGCTCCACTACACATTCATCACTGAAACTAAGTGTAAACAATACATACAGATCATTATTTGTGAAAATACAACTTGACCTCCAGCCTGCGTTATTTGTTTATTCACCTCTAAATCCGGCAGCAGGGCACATGAAGATTTGAGAATGTCAGTCTGTCACATTGTTGCTCGACTGAAACTGGTCATATGTCAGAGGCAGTTTCTCCTGTTCTAGCCACTCTTTATCTTTCTCTATGGTTCCTTTTGTCTCACTCTTATACTGTTACTGTAATGCTAAGCTTCCAGAAAAAACACATGTGCACAAATACAATTGATGTCTTGCATAAAACACATACAAACACATGCATTTACTCAGGCATGTGCACAGAGACGGTTGCCTAGGGCGCCATCTGCATGGGGACGCCGATTGGTCGCCTTAAAGAAATACAATAACAAATATAAAATAGATTATATATATATATATATATATAGGAAATCAATCCATATGTAGTTTTAGTCATTATAAAAATAAAAAATATATACATTAAGTCAAGACTTATATATGTCCTATGATAGAGATGATATTGATGTTTCGAGCATAGAATTATAAGGTTCCATCTGACATTTTACTCAAATTTCACAATACAATTAGAATTTTTTGAATGATTTTTAAGAGATAGCAGTAGTGATGCATACGTTGAAGCATATTAGTTAGCTATATTTGTTAATAGCATGCAAAGCTGATAGCTAAAGTAAATAGCTAACCCACTAGCTTGCAAGCTAACCTCCGTTAGTTACCTGGTCCTAACTTAGTAGCAAATGTACATAGTTTGGTTAGCTACGTTGATTATAGCTAGCCTACTATCTGCCCATCAAGTTTCAAAGTGGCAAGTTAATGTTAGCTAGCTAAGTAAACATTTAATCGCCTTAGCTATCCACCTAGTAACTAGATGTGCAGCTAGCCAGCTTAGTTACTAGGTAATGATATTATCAGCTCACAAGCTAGCTTACTAGCTAACAAGTCTAGATACTTTTTAGAGCTGTTATGTGTTCAGGGGTGCAGTCATTATGGCCATGTATATTTTTTTTCTGTAATTCAAACTCTCAGAGGCAAGATAGAACCTCAGGTCAATGTTTAAGCACATGCCTGCTAAAATGAAAAGTAATAATAATGATAGTTTTGTGTAGAGTCAAAAAATGAAAACCGGTAATGCTTAATGTGTAAGGTGTTTCAAACTTGATGGTATTGTCTAACTGCCTATGAATTGACATGTTGAATATAAATGTTCTAATGATCCAAATATACCGAATATATACAACAATGTTTTGCAATATGGCAATATTTATCCTGTGAAACTAAAGATTTTATAAAGTGATGGTGAGATGGAACCTTTAAATTCCAAACAGGATCAGAGCTCTAAGAATTAGAAGGTTCCATCTGCATTTGAACCATTCCAAAAAACATAATTTCCAATTGTGATATGACTTACCCTAAGTACAATACGGGTGATGGCCTTGTTAAGCTATACAAATAAATATACTATGCAATACTTTTGCTAACAGGGAAATTAAATCTTTAATGCTCAATATCTCTGAATCATATTGAACGCAGGTGGAACCTTATAATTCTAAGCTCACGAGATGGTGAGGCAGGGCGGGGCCAGGTGTGGGCCGTGGGTAAGTGCGTCAGTTGACGTTCATACGATCCGTAAAAAAATTCTGACTGCTGTTCCAATATGAAAAGATCAAAGCCATCGGGGGCGGGGCATATTATAGAAAGACGAGGAAAGATGAGGAAGAAAAAACTATAGTGGTATGTTTTGTCTTTATTTATATTTTTTCTAATAGCACACTATGTTGATTCTCCTATTGTCTACATTTACAACTGCAATCAGACTTGTCTTTATTTTGCGTTTATAAAAGTAAAATTAGAAACAGTTATTTCCGCTGAAGTTGAGTTCTTTTTGGGGGGGTAACATTTAGAGATCTCACTTAGGGCGCCAGATTGCCAAGAAACACCTCTGCATGCGTACATGCAAACAGAGAAACACACAAACAGCAACACAAACACACAGAGGCCTAACAAGCAGAAAATATTTTATGCATTGCAGAAAGTTCCTAATTCTCGTCTTCCTGAAGCACACCACACACATGGCTACAGAAACAATGAGATGCGATTATATACTTTCCGAGTTATAAATTAAAATTGAATGTTGGACATTAATTACAATGTTTATAATAATAGGTTGCTTCGACATTGCCTGGTATGTTGTGGTAGATGGGGGGAAAAACATAAAAAACGCAGCTACATGTTAATTTATTACAAATCCTTTAACCGTTCAAATATATTCGTACCTTTATAAATGTATCCAATTAAAACACTTAAGGAAATGCTGGAGAACATCAGCCTGAGATAAACCTGCCTCTGGGGGTTCTTTTTCATGAAGCTTTGCCATTAGGGGCTTTGCTCCAGTTGCCTCGGTAGCGGGTTCGATGCTGCAGGGGACGCACACACTGTTGTGTGCGCCTGGATCGAGGAGCCTGAGTACATTGCCTGCCCCGTCCTCCCTTTACAGGTGAGGATGGACCGGCTCGCTTTTTTTGCTTAGACGGTCCCCCTCTCTGACATTCTCTGTCTCCGCTCCAAGGAGGACTCTTTCCAGGAGGAGTCAGATGGGAAGGGGATCAGCCCGGCCAAAGCTCCGCCCACCTCCGGAACTGTTCTCTCCGCTCGGCCGATCGGGTGCAGAGTTGTTCAGACTCCTTGTCCGAGAAGGATGAGGTGGAGGTCGTCCATCTAACGAAGAGAAGTGTTGAGCCCCTGGCGGCAGAGGAGGACTTTGCTGTCATCTTCGTTGCTGCTGGACACCTGCTCATTCCGATGCCAATGATAGAAGAGGGTGAACTCTTCAAGGTAGGAGGACCCCCTTTATGACCCGT
Source organism: Esox niger (assembly GCA_016801105.1). NCBI lineage: Eukaryota > Metazoa > Chordata > Actinopteri > Esociformes > Esocidae > Esox > Esox niger. Next base: position 8,355 of record JACXGJ010007644.1, read on the forward strand.
GGCACAGTCAAGTCCCACTTCACCTTCACTTTGATGGCACCCAGCCCTGCCGTCCATGACGGACAGTCTCCACCAGACTGACGGAGAAACAGTACTCACTGTCGGTGCTATCGCTGGCGGAGTGCAATAACATGGGCCTGCTGGCAGCTGCTGCAGCCAGGATGATGGAGAGTCACACCTAACTGTCCTCGGCAGAGGTGAGTGATTTTGAAACTCACGCAGGCCAACTCTGTCAAAGGGATGGGTGTTGGACACTTCTGTGGTGCAGGTCAGGCACCTGTGACAAGTTTTGACCTTAACACTAGAACCGTCAAATGCCGATGCCAATTGGCATTTGAGCTTGTATTTAATATAAAACTGCCATTTTGAAAGCTCCATGACTTATCCTAAATAGGCGTGTATTTTGTTCCGTTGTCAGAATTCTAAACTGACCAACAGAAAACTATTTAGAGAGTATTTACCCTATTTTCCTACTTAGTGTTGGAATCGGAAGAGGAGGCAGGAACCAGCAGAAGAGGACCCAGCTGGATACGCTCCTCCCTGTCCGTCTTCTGGTGCACTAGGGCCTTAGTGACCGCCACTCCATAAAGTGTATCCCTCCTCCAGGGGTGCATTTGACACCATGAGGTTCCTTTAACACTAGAACCGCCAGACCTTTTAACCCCCTGTAACCACCAGAGCCGAACGCCGTTTGGCGTCATTAGCATACGAATCGTCCTTATTAGCAGGAACATTTCCCACGCCACTTAGTGTTGGTACCCAAATGGTTCCCAAGGGTTAATCATACCTCGATGAATGCATGACATCAATGGATGAATGCACGATACTCCCAGATGAATGACAACTTAGTCTATTATTGAAATATAATACAGATGCTACTTATCACATGGGTTACCGTTTTTCAATAGGAGATTCAGCTTATTGTGTAGGCTAATTTATCAAATGTAAATCGAAAATGTAACTCTACATTCTTTTAGTAGGGAAAGAGAAACTAAATCGCACACACATCCTATCATCTCTCTTTGAAATGTATCCGCTTATTTTACTGTTGATTAATATTCTACAAGAGGATATCTCCTCTATTTCTACTAACTCAATACGACTTCAATAACATATTAATGTCACATATAGAGAAATCTTATAAGCCAATAATCTAGGACACTAGAGCTATGCATTGGAGTTGAAATCAGTCTGATAGCCATACAACATCCCTGAGGAGAGACTTGCAAAGACGCGCTGTTCACAGCTAGTCATTTCAGACCTCGTCTTTTTCTAATAGCTCCTCTCTGTTTTTCGATTATTGATGTCACCTATAGAAAAATATGTTTTGGACCTTGTTTTTTTCTATGTATTCTTTTTTTCGTAATTTTTTGTATGATTCTGGTATTTTTCAAATTAATTTAACCATTTAAATCAGACAAATTCTGTAATTCATAATTTCTTTGACTATATAGTTTGATGAGGACCTAGTAGATGAACTGATGCTCTGGATGGTGATGCGGAGGAGGACAATGTTCCTGCTAATAAGGACGATTCGTATGCTAATGACGCCCAAACGGCGTTCGGCTCTGGTGGTTACAGGGGGTTAAAAGGTCTGGCAGTTCTAGTGTTAAAGGAACCTGATGGTGTCAAATGCACCCCTGGAGGAGGGATACACTTTATGGAGTGGCGGTCACTAAGGCCCTAGTGCACCAGAAGACGGACAGGGAGGAGCGTATCCAGCTGGGTCCTCTTCTGCTGGTTCCAGCCTCCTCTTCCGATTCCCCTCCCAAGGTTTCGGGGCCCTGATGCTCTGCGGAGTCGGGACCAACTCGGACCGCGCAACATGAGGGGAGGGACATTCGCCTCCCACGGCATCCTCTGCCTCCTCATTCTGGCCAAGCGAGGGAAACTGTATGGTGCCTACGTTCAAGAAATTTTGTATTTTACGGATCGGGGGGAGTCTCCCTCGGGCGCTTTCCCACCCTGTGTGGGTTCGGTGGGGAGCTCCTCTTGTTTGATGAATAAAGCTGTGTCTGCACATTATTTATCTGTGAGTGAGCCTTCCTATCAAACTGTGGATTTTTCTGCTATGCAGATGGTTGATGTGCAGTCCTCCCCTTCTCAATCTCTGATTGGTGATGGCTGCTGTCGCCGGTGTGAATGGCGAGAGGGGGAATTCAGGCAGGGCTACTTTTTGTGATTCAGTTGTACTCTGACACACAGTCCACTTGTGCGTCTGTCTCCATGGTTACGGCCGTATCCTGTGGGGAGATGGACAGCGCAGGCTGTGTGTTTCTCCCTCTCCCTTTTGGGCTGGCCCTGCCTTGGGTTGGGTGGCTTTTTGCAGAAGGACCCCCAACGTTTGTCGGGGCTGTGGGAACCTACAATCAGTGGCTGGCCATGGCCCCCAGCTATGCGCTCGACTCAGAGGGCGCCGTCTGTGCACACTGCCGGTCTGTTTAGACATAACACTGAGGAAAGGTTATGTGTTGCGGTTTCATTGCCCGCCTCCACCATTCTCAGGAATAATGGAGACGGTGAGGGCGTCCCCAGTAAAGGTTGCTGCTCTCCAGAAGGAGATTCGGAACTTCTGCAAAAGGAGGTGGTGACGCTGGTCCCGTTGGAACAGAGGGAGAAGGGGCTTTACTCACCTTGTACCCAAAAAGACGGGAGGTATGAGGTTGATTTTGGATCTGAGCGTTTTGAACAAATGAGTGTCCAAGGGTGCCGCTGGGTTGCGCAATGGCTCCTCACAATTTTACGAGGGCGTGCATCTTGGATGTATGGAGGACTTGTTGTCTTGGGGAATCCGAGACGATGAGTGGCATCCTCACCCCGACGTGGTAGAAAGTCAGACATTTCGGGAGAACCAGGGTAGATCTTTTCGCGTCCCGGGAAGATGTGCACTGCCTTCTGTGTTTTTCGCTGCACGTGCAGAACAGGCCCCCGTTGGGTGTGGATGCACTGGGCATTGACACAAGCTTGATCAGGGCATTTCCTGTGCTAGGACAGCCCTTACGGGCCTGGGTCCTGAGAGGGCTGTGTTACTGCAGCAGGGATTGGCCGAGGACATCATTGCAACCATTCAGGGCACGAGGGCAGTGTCCACATCCGCTAGCTATGCGGGCTGTGAAGACTCTACACACATCCGCTAGCTATGCGGGCTGTGAAGACTCTACACACATCTGCTAGCTATGCGGGCTGTGAAGACTCTACACACATCCGCTAGCTATGTGGGCTGTGAAGACTCTTTACACACTGGTTCAAGGGCACGGTGTTGACCCCTTTGCTGTGACATCGGCAGTGTCCCCTCATTCCTGCAATCCCCATTTGACAAGCAGAGGTCACCCGGCACACTCAAGGTGTGCGATCTCGACGTGTCAAGGTTTCAATGTAGTGTCTGTTATAGCCACCCCTAAGAGAAACGTTTTTGCCAGGGTCCTGCCATCTTCCGTTTGTGACATTGCCACAGTGTTATTTGGCTTTGGTTCTGGAGGTGTTGTGTGACGTGCATTTTGGGCCCATAGATCAGATGCCATTGAGGATGCCGTCTCTGAAAACATCACTGTTGTTAGCTCTGATGTCCGCTAAGCAATTCAGTGACCTGTGATCGCTGTCGACGCAGCCTGGCTCTCTCGCTATCAACGGCAATGTCAGCAGAACTGTGTTGCTCCCCAACCTTTCCTGCCTAAGGTGATCAAACCGCTGTTCCGTTCCACAAAGATGGTGTTGTGGGCGTTCTCTTCTCCTCCCTATGCAGGCGTGAGGGTGGAGGGATTGCATCGTTTGTGCCCTGTGCTCGCTATGGCACAGTATGCAACTCACGGCTGCAGTGCGGGCTGCGGCCGAGCATTTCGTGTGTCACAGGGGTCCCAGGGTGGGCCAGCCGTTATGGTAACAGCATCTGTCTCACTGGTCATGTGAGGTGATTGATCTGGCATATGTGGCACGGGGTGTCACTGCGAAAAAGGGTTTCAGGGTGCACTCCACGCGGGGAGTGGCAGCCTCAGCTGCTCTCTTTTGGGGAATGGGGGTGGAGGACATTTGTGCTGCTTTATCTTTGGGGACGCCGTTGCTCTTTGTCCAGTTTTACTTGCGAGACATGGCAGCGGGGAGTCTGGGTCACTCTGTGCTCTATGTGGCTGAGGATGGAGTTCGAGCGCTGTCCGTTGAGCGGTCTGAGCACATTGTTCCCTTCAGTGGTTCAGATTGCCTGTGTGGCTTTTTAGGATGGCCCCTCGCCTTCTGTGTGGCAGACTGGGGTTTGACTCCTGGTTGAAGCTGTGTGGCTGGTTTTCAGCCTGGGCATCTTGCCTGCGTGGTGTGATGCTAGGCGGTGTTATGGTGTGCTTCCCTGTTTTGACGTGGAACCTGCCTATGGATCATGTAGGTATGTCCCTTTGGGCATGTGTTCTTCTGTGCTGCTTGTCTGCAGCGGTAGCCATGTGGTTAGAGCATATGCCTGTGTGCGCTGGATCCCGGATTCGTGTGTGTATTCGTTCTGCGTCTGCATTTTCTGTACACAAGCATTTGTGCCGGTGGATGAGCAGGATGGAAGCAGATCTGTGCCACAGACTGTGTTCCGTGCTTGATCTGTCCTGTTGGGCTATTGTCTCTGGTGAGGTTGGTGACCGGCAGGGAATACATTTTGGGCTCACTCGCTTTGCCCTAAACCAATAGGAGCAAAGCCCCTATGGGTAAAGCTTCAAGAAATAGAATGATAGTTACTTTCGTGACTTAAGTTCCATGAGTAGGGCACCGCCCATAGGGTTCATGCCTTTGCCGGTCTCTGAATGCTTTTCTTGTAAAGGAATGTTATTCGGGAGGCTGAGCGGCTGTGAGAGGTGTAATTTGCATATTAAACGTTTCAATGCCTGCTGATTGGCAGAGCAGTAAAACAATAGGAGTGAAGCACATATGGGCAACGTACAACTCACAGAACGGGAGTTATGAAAGTAACTAGTGGTAACTCAATTCTAAGTTCAACAATACGTTTAAGACAACAACACACAACAGAGATTGAAATACAGAGATTGTAATACCCAATTACAGCTTTGATTTTTGGAATGGCTAAACAAAAGCAATGGTAGACACAGAAAGTTTGCCATCAAACTGAAGAAAGCTAAAGTAAGTTATCGTTTAATACTCAGCGAACACATTAGCTGAACTTCTTAACTGATTCTATTAACTACAACCTTTTACATCTTCAAAAGCACTGGTTATATTTTCAGTGCTATATTGTTGAATCCCACAACAGTGAGAGTCTTGTGAATTGGTAAATTTAATAAAGCTTTTATATCAGTGATTGGGTTTTCTTAACCTGGTATAATTGTCACGCCTAGACTCTATCCAGGACATGATAGAGCTTACACGGAAGGCCAAATGTGACATCCATCAGCCTTGACAAACAACTTGCAAATACACAATTTCCTCAAAGCCAACAAGGTCATTTCACAGTAGGATATTTACACAGGAAATAAATAAGCTAATCTACTGGATGGCTCATGAAGACAAACATGAAAGCCTGTAGAGCAGAGACTAACCTCCAGGGCTACAGTACAGCAATTTAGAACAAGTTTTCTCTATGAACTGTGACCTCAAAATAGATTAGGTCTTTTACATTAAGCCTGCAGTGGTTACCATCCTTGAAAGAGATTTTAACTTTGTTGCAATAACAAAAACACTTTTAAGAAAATAGCTACTGAGGTTTCACTTGACATGCGTCTTCAAAAAGCATATTACCAGTCAGGTCTTCGGATTGTTAGAGGTTAATGTAATTTGGATTGGTCAGTTTTGGTTTAAAAAAGTCACAGTGTTTTGATAGTTATAAATGGAATGGGTATCCCGTACTGCCCTCCACTGATAAAGGATCTTCAAGGTAAGCCCTCTTGGCCTTGCCTGATAAAAATAACCATGTCTACATGTCCTGGTCAGGATATATATATTGTAATTCTGTTCTGAAGTATTCCAACACATATAATGAATGTCACTGTCTTTTTGGCCTTATCTCTGGTCAATTTTAGGCATACCAAATTATTTTCATAATTCCTATCATTAAGTCCAGCCCCTCTGGCAGGGTTTCAAAGCTGTTAGGTGTGCTACAGATGCATTTTTCCACATTCTAAGATAAGGGAATTACAATAACATCCTCTATTCAAATCACACGTTGCCTTCTTACTTCTTTTGTCGACCAGTAGAAACACCTGGCAAAACAACATTTTTGTTACTTAAAATGGTTAATGTGATTTAGATACTTACATGATTCCTTCCACAATTTAATGCATGCCATTTCTTATATACAAAAATAGAACAAGGATTGTACATTTTTAGCACATGCTATATTGGCCACTTTCCCAGAGACAAAAACTAAAACAGTGTTCCCATTTCAATAACAAATTTGGGTAGGAAACCACAACACTGGGCGGTAAGTGAAATTGTGGAACATTATAATTCCACTATTACTGCAGATAAATTCTGTATGAACTTTAAGTAATGCCCTGTACCTTTAGCCTTCCCATGGCTTTTTAAGTCATCAATAGCACGAATATTAAAGGAATTCCTGGAGGGGGGACCCTGATTCAAGATGAGGGGGTGAAACTTTTTTTAGGGATTTGTTTTTTGGGCAAAGGGTAGGGTGGTTTTACAGCTTATCTTCATTTAATTTCTTCCACCCATTCACTGCTATTTGAATTACATACAGTTTACCATATGGAATTGTTTTAAGATTCATTTTGAATTGACAATTTAGTATTTTTATATGGAGTTGTAGGACCAAGCTGTTTGTGGAAAATTGCTATTACAATGAAAGTGCCGTTAGTGTTATACACCAGATTCTACAAAATGTACCAAGCTATCCATAAAATATGGGGAACAACGTGGGAAATCATTTATTGCATTGCACATTTGGTATCTTAATTATGATAAAACAGGTTTAGTTGTTCTATTGTTTGGAAAAATGACTTTTTACTCTCCAACAGCATACTGTGCTTATCTATATTATTGTAGATCATTATGTGGGAAACCTAGAGCAAAACCAATAACATTATTTTGTTCCAGAGACTAGTGCATGTATAATATATTACTAACTCCAACTGGTAATACTTAAGGAATGTATTTAAGTCCACCTGATGGTGATTTTCCACTGACTCCTTAGCTTTGCTTTTGGTTGATAACATGGCTTGTGGGCATCTTACAGCTAAACGAAATACATTATTGCGTCCCAAAGACTCTCCTGGTTTGAACTGAGTTACTAAAGTATTGTACCTCCAACCATTTGGTCATGACGATTACTTATGCAACAAGACAAAAGCCACTGATGACTCTGGACAGTCGGTTAAATCTAAGGCTCTGTGTGTTTAACTGAAAAATGACAACGACCAACCTATTTCCCCGGCACTCCGCTTTTGATTGGTTAGTGGCCATGTATATCTACATGTACAGTGAGGGAAAAATTATATTTGACCCCTTGCTGATTTTGTATGTTTGCCCACTGACAAAGGAATGATCAGTCTATAATTTTTATTGTAGGTTTACAGGTGCTAGTCATATAATTAGAATATCATAAAAAAGTTGATTTATTTCAGTAATTCTTTCAAAAAGTGAAACTTGCATAATGTAATGTATACAGTAATTCCACACAGACTGATTTTTTTTTAGAGTGCATTCCTTTAAATGTTGATGATTAAAACTGACAAAAAACCCAAAATCAGTATCCCAGAAAATTTGAATATTACTTAAGACCAATACAAAAAATGATTTTTAGAAACATCCAACTGAAAAGTATGAACATGAAAACATGAGCATGTACAGCACTCAATACTTAGTTGGGGCCCCTTTTGCCTGAGTTACTGTAGCAATGTGGCGTGGCATGGAGTCGATCAGTCTGTTGCACTGCTCAGGTGTTATGAGACCCCAGGTTGCTCTGATAGTGGCCTTCATCTCTTCTGCATTGTTGGGGCTGGCTTATCGCATCTTCCTCTTTACTATACCCCATAGATTTTCTATAGGGTTAAGGTCAGGCGTGTTTTCTGGCCAATTAAGAACAGGGATACCATGGTCCTTAATCAATCAAATCAATCAAATGTATTTTATAAAGCCCTTTTTACATCAGCAGTTGTCACAAAGTGCTTTCACAAAACACCCAGCCTTAAACCCCAGGGAGCAAACAACAATAGTGATGAACTTCAGTGGCTAGGAAAAACTCCCTAAGAGGGCCAAATTTAGGAAGAAACCTAGAGAGGAACCAGGCTCCAAGGGCTGACCAGTCCTCTTCTTGTTGTGCCGGGTGAACATATTAAGAGTCCAAATTTTAATAGTTCAATGTATGTGGGCTAAGCCCGGAGTCTATTTAAACCTAGTCCAGCTTGGAGGCAAAACTGGAGGGACAAGGACAGGGGGGATCAGCAGAGTGGCAGCTTGAAATCAGGTATTGTCTTGATCTGCAACACAACCAGGAGGACTTTGGACAGGGACCGCAAACGAGTCAAGCCTGGTACTCCCTAGATGTGGGTCCAGACCTCATGTCCTCCTAAGTTTAAAACGACAGAAAACAGGGAAAATTAAGACCCTACACCCCCAGCACAATAATCTAGCAGCGTAAGACGTTGGGGCTGAGACAGGGGGGTCCAGTGACACTGTGGCCCTATCCAGAGGAGGCCCCGGACAGGGTCCAACAGGCAGGAAATCAATCCACCCACATTGCCAAGCATCAACCAAAGGGACGCCCACCAACCGCAACCATCCTGAATGAGGGCCGAGTATTGCCAACAGGGCACAGCCCAATTGCACAAGTGTGCAACAGGGAGACAACAACAAGCCAGTAACTCCACCCCCGAATGGCATTGGAGGGAGGGCATCCCAGTGGCGATGAGAGCCCATCCCAGTGGCGATGAGAGCCCATCCCAGTGGCGATGAGAGCCCATCCCAGTGGCGATGAGAGCCCATCTGGCAAGACAGCAAGGGTGGACAGTATCAGGCCTTTCTGGTCACCTTCACGCCCCTGGGCCAAACTACACTTAATCATAGACCAGGCTAAAGAGATGAGTCTTTAATAGACGTTGTCTGCATTTCTAATTTTGATTGGCAAGTCATTCCAAAGAAATGGAGCTCTATAAGAGAAAGCCCTGCCTCTGGCTGTTTGTTTCGAAATTTTAGGTACAGTTAAAAGGCCTGCATCTTGTGATCGAAGGTTACGTGTAGGTATGTATGGCTGGATCATTTCAGCGAGGTAAGTAGGAGCAAGTCCATGAATTGATTTATAGGTTAACAATAAAACCTTAAAATCAGCCCTAACCCTAACAGGCCGACAAAGTAAAGAAGCTAGTACTGGAGTAATGTGTTCAATTTTTTTTGTTCTAGTTAGGATTCTAGCATCATTGTGCAGCACTAATTGAAGTTTATTTATTGAATTATCAGGGTAGCCGGAAAAAAGAGCATTGCAGTAATCTAATCTTGATGTAACAAAAGCATGGATTAGTTTTTCCGCATCAGTTTTTGATAGAAAGTTCCTGATTTTTGCAATGTTTCAAAGATAAAAATAAGCAACTCTTGAGATATATTTTATATGTTCGTCAAAGGAGAGGTCAGTGTCGAGGGTTACGTTCTCAGTCAACCACTTCCTAATGTCTGAAACACAAGCTTCCAAAGTAGCTAATTTGGGGGTTTCTCCATGCTTCATCGATATAACTGTGTATCATCAGCATAGCAGTGAAAGTTGACATTATGATTTCGGATTACATCTCCCAAAGGGGAGCATATATAGTGAGAACAATAAAGGGCCCAGGACCGAGCCTTGAGGAACACCAAAACACACTTTTGTTTTGTCCGAGGATATAACATCCACACATACAAACTGATATCTATCAGATAAATAAGATTTAAACCAGGCTAGAACATTCCCGCATACCCAATATGGGTTTCCAGTCTCTCTAAGAGAAGCGAGTGATCAATTGTGTCAAAAGCAGCACTAAGCGTTGCTTTTTTGTTAACTTTGCAACTGTATCAAAGAGAAATGTTGGATTGTTTTTGTTCACCTCAATCAGGTTGGAGAAATACGCTGATCGAGCAGATGTGAGTGCTTTTCGGTATTTAAGTGTGCTGTATTTAAGTGTCCTGTGTTTCGGTATTTAAGTGTCCTTAACCAGTTACTGGTAGCTTTGGCACTGTGTGCAGGTGCCATGTCCTGTTGGAAAATGAAATCTGCATCTCCATAAAGTTGGTCAATAGCAAGAAGCATGAAGTGCTCTAAAACTTTCTGGTAGATGGCTGCGTTGACCGTGAACCTCAGAAAACAGAGTGGACCAACACCAGCATGACATGGCATCCCAAACCGTTCACTGAGTGTGGAAACTTTTCACTGGACTTCAAGCAATGTGGATTCTGTGCCTCTCCTCACTTCTTCCAGACTCTGTGACCTTGATTTCCAAAGTACTTTCATCAGAAAACATAACTTTGGACCACTCAGCAGCAGTCCAGTCCTTTTTGTCTTTAGCCCAGGCGAGACGCTTCCGAAGAGTGGCTTGACACAAGAAATGCGACAGCTGAAACCCATGTCTTGCATACGTCTGTGCGTGGTGGTTCTTGAAGCACTGACTCCAGCTGCAGTCCACTCTTTGTGAATCTCCCCCACATTTCTGAATGGGTTTTGTTTCACAATCCTCTCCAGGATGCGGTTTTCCCTATTGCTTGTACACTTTTTTCTACCACATCTTTTCCTTCCCTTCGCCTCTCTATTAATGTGCTTGGACACAGAGCTCTGTGAACAGCCGGCCTCTTTAGCAATGACCTTTTGTGTCTTGCCCTCCTTGTGCAAGGTGTCAACGGTCATCTTTTGGACAGCTGACAAGTCAGTAGTTTTCCCCATGATTGTGTAGTCTACAGAACTAGACTGAGAGACAATTTAAAGGCCTTTGCAGGTGTTTTGAGTTAATTAGCTGATTAGAGTGTGGCCCCAGGTGTCTTCAATATTGAACCTTTTCACAATATTCAAATTTTCTTAGATACTGATTTTGGGGTTTTCATTAGTGGTCAGTTATAATCATCAAAATTAAAAGGAATGAACATGTGAAATATATCAGTCTGTGTGGAATGACTGTATACATTATACAAATTTCATCTTTTGAATGGAATTACTGGAATAAATCAACTTTTTGATGATATTCTAATTATGTGACCAGCACCTGTATTTGAACAGTGAGAGACAGAATAACAACAAAAAAATTTAGAAAAACATATTTTAATGACTTCTAATACATCATTTCTTTTAGGTTTAACCCACCTCTCTTGCTCAAATGGTCGGTCCCATTGTTTGTCTCACCGAAGCAGCACAAAAGACGTTAGGTAGCTTACTCAGGCAGCCTGAGCCTGCTACACAACACAAGAGCATAGAGCAGTTATTCTCAGCATGGAGGTAGAAGGTCTAGGACAGCAATTCCTATATACAGGAAACCTCCCAGCAATAGATGAAGCTTGTGGAGACTTGGGTCAAGCATTCCAGGGCACATTTTGACTCCTGTATAGCCAGTGAAAATATAGACAGTGGTGTCGATGAAAGTCTGTGCAACGATGTGTACTCCAGGATGCTGGCATTCTAGGCAGAGTTGCAAATAAAAAGTCATATCTGACACTGGCCAATGAAAAGAAAAGATTTAGAAGAGCAAAAGAGCACAGGCACTGGACAGAGGAAGAGCTCTGCCTACAAGGCCAGCAGAACTACACACACTAATGTGTTTGTCCTCTTGCTCAGTTGTGCACCGGGGCCTCCTACTGCTCTTTCCATTTTAGTTAGAGCCAGGTTGCGCTGTTCTGTGATGTGAGTAGTACACAACGTAGTAATAAATCTTCAGTTTCTTGGCAATTTCTCGCATGAAATAGCCTTTGTTCCTCAGAACACGAATGGACTGCCAAGTTTCAGAAGAATGTTTGTTTATGGTCACAGTAATTCTTTTGAAAAAACAAGGACATTTCTAAGCAGCTCCAAACGTTTGAACGGCAGGGTATGTTTTGGTAAATTAAAGTGTTGGTGAATCACAGTGCAATAATAATAAAATAAATGTGGTTTACTTACTGCATACTGTCTGACACAATTTATGGTCCATAGTATCATACAAAATGCAACATTCACAGGGGACATTTTGGAACACATTATCGTAATAGCTTTTTATAATAGTGTTTTCAATTCCTTCTACCAGTGTGAAATTGTTAATCAGTTGTGTAATTGTATTTGCTTTTGGCGGCATATGAGGGCAACGTTTCATTTCTATGACAGATAATACAGTCTTGAGTACAATATTTCATTTTGAGTGAGAAGTCTGGGTTCGGTTAATATGGGGTTAATATGGTGTGAGTTTTTCGAGAAGGGTGTTTATAGATTAGAGACAATCCACATGCAGGAAATGTGTTTTAGCAATTTTCATAAACTGTAACAGATTTTGACTAGTACATTTCCTTAAAACTTAACACGCTTCTCAAAACTCACATCACATCAATTAAAAACAAGACTTCCAACACAAAAGGAAATATTACAGTTATTGTGACACCTGCATTGACTCATAACCATTTTGCACATCTTGTCACCACTCCCATAATCAGTGCCTGTATATGTATCTGTGAATTCCCATTGTTCATGATTGCAGATTGATGCATTGTTACACATCTAGAGAGTATTTCACACACACACCTGTTGCTTCACACCTGTTATTTGGCTTGACCTAGTTATTTGCAGTGTTATTACATGTACAGTTTTACCATGGTCTTGCCAAAATTTGCCTGATTTGTACACTTGTTTTGAGGTCGTGTTTTGAAGTTCTATGCTACATTATAAGCTTTTTGTTCTAGCATCTACTTCCTGATTACTTTTACTGATGTGACAGTCATGACCATATTATCTGTCTTATAAATTAAACCTTGGCCTCATATGTCACAGAAAAGCATCAAATATAGTGACACGACTTAATACTCAATGCACACTGTTGAGAGAAAGTTTAAACACTATAAGATAAAGCGTATTAATAAAACTATTACCATGAGGTGGTTCCCCCATGCATTTTAAACTTTGCATGATGTTAAAGACAGTAAATATGATGTTGTTGGAAGGAGGCAGGACACTGGCAGGGGAGAACAAAGAACTTTTAATAAAATAACTAACAAAAACTGAAACTACAACATGAAATAAAACATTATGTTGGTTTGAAAACAAGGTGTGGGCATTGGATTCCACTGGCACTGCCAGCCAACCAGGAGGTGACAGCCGAAGCTTAAGGTGTCCTCTAAACAACATCTTCTCCTACTTCCAGATCCGCCTCCACAGCAGTCTTATGCCTTGCGACCGACAAATCCAACCGCTGCACCCACAGTCATAGCACCCCCAATAAAATTCACTAAGGGGGAGCTTGCCACCAGGCATTCTATTCCTTAAGAAATACTATTGTTTTGAATTACTCTTCTTGACTGGATATCTCTAAGGGACTGTTCATTTTTTATGACATGGGGTATCCAGAGGATAAAGACCTCTAAAAATATGAAAATGGTAGACCCACCCCCCAGCAAAATATAATTTTATGTCACCTTCCCCAAGCCTTCAGGAAATAAATCATGACCCTCCCCATTCAAAATGCAGATTAAAAAGTATAATGAGCAACTGACTCTCCTATTCAACAATATGCACCAATGGTAGCCTATACTATAGGCCCACTACATAAAACAACTGATCCAATGAAAGGAAAAATCGAAACGTCTATAGCCTAAGATAAGCTATATTTTTTAAATGCAGAACGCACTCTAACAAAGATTTCACTGTACCTGAAAATTCAAGCCCATATTACAGGGTTGTTTTTACCTTTCCAAACATCTAAAAAAATATTTAAATCGTAACACAACTATGGCACCAGCTAAAACACATGCACTCAGCCTAAAACACACAATGCAGCAGTTACTACATGAACTTCTTGTAGCTAATGCGAGGTTTAGCTAGTTTTTAATTATTAGGCGTTTTCCAGTAGGAGAAACACTATTGTCATTTCTATATGATGCCATTTCCATCCCATTTGTCGTACAGCTATGACTTCACAAAGTTAGCATAAAAGGCTAACTCAAAGGACCACCAACGTTAATTAACTATTAGGCTGTATCTTTTCAACCGTTAGAACAACGGACAAGACTGGAAATCTGGCATACCGGGTATATGCCAGGTGGGCTAAGGCACTTTTGGGGCAGGTATTACTTGAATAAATTTTTTGGGCCAATGACCTGCCCATAAAGCAGAGACAGTGAGTAATTCATTCATTTTCTATACTGACACCGGGCTGGGACAATCATCTCTGTTACTAGGCCCAACCCCTCCCTTACTGTCAATTGTTTCTCGTGTCAGATGTGATGGCTCAGAGCCAAAAATCTGTGGATGAGGGTGTCGAAATCCACTAACAAAAGCACTATGGCAAGGGTGTGCGGAGAAGTTGCAGGCCAAAAGCAACTCTTGAGGGAACTTTTAAACTCAGAGGGACAGAGTGAGCAGTAGTTGAAACAGTAAGCATGGAGTAACTAGCAGGGGCGAGGCAGAAGGACGAGGCAATTAGTGTGTGCCGATGATGGCGATGATAAAATAAATTAATGTAGATGATAATAAGATAATACAATTGATGTCGCTATCATAAAGTGAAACTACTGCTAGCAGTCACTCGGTCAATGTCAAATAGTCCAGCATAAACTATTTGACATTGCTTTTGTAGCTAACGTGGCTCCTTTTTCAGCCGGACCCTTCTAATTTCAGAAAATCCTAATTACAATGTTTATTCTCTTATAATTGCTGCTGTCAAATCACATTTTTTTTTCTGAAAACAGATTATCTGAAAACTTTAGCTGCAAACTGAAATAGTTAGGTCATAATCAGCAGGAACCTTTTTCTTTTATTGTTCACCTCATGTGATTGAGCAAAATTCCCATTTTCCTGTGGAAATTTAAGACCATTGTCAGAAGAATGGATCTGAAATCTTATTTTTGCAGATTTGATGTACAAACAAAGTCAATCATTTGAGGTAAGGAAGATATAATATTGCTTATTACAATGTCTTTCGAATAGGGTCACTTGATAGATTATTATTTTGTTAAAAAGCACGTTTTCAGTGCTCAAAAATAACAAGTTGGATGAAGGTGCTGATTCTTGCCTACTGGGGTATGCAGAGGAAGAGTTCACTAACATCTCTGGTCTGGGCCAAAATGCCAGAGGAAATGTTTAGTCCCAGTCCAGCTTCAGACACGAAACCAACTTTGTTGTACATATTTAGGCTATCCCAAGTTCATATGATGAAACGTAAGATGATTTTAGTATGTTGATTAGCATAAATCATGTAAATTAACTATTAAGCTATAATCTTTTGAACCACTCAAGCTAGAGACCAGAAACTGCTTTTGTTTCACCAGTTTAGGCTATTCATACTTCAAATAATGAAACATTTATTTATTTTTCGCATGCTAATGAGCGTAATTAGTGTTAATGTTCAACTACGCTGTATCGTTTTTACCGTTCGCATTACAGACAAAAAACAAACTTTGTTTTACATGTTTAGGATATTCCCAATTAATATGATGAAACGTTTATTAATGTTACGTATGCAAATTAGCGTAAATAGAGTATTAGGCTGTATCTTTTGAACAGTTCATGCTACAGACACGACCTGTCGTTAGTAACACCTATGAACTTGAACTATGTCATGCATGCTGATTTATGTATATTACCAAAACCAGAGGCGTCACTAGGATCACAATACATTCAGGGCTTAGCCTACCCTCATGCCTCGCCCCGGGACAGGGTTTTGAATGCACATTCAGAAAACATCGATGCACAATCTAGCAGCCTATACATTTACACTGTCATATTAGGATTTGTACTATATTATTATTCCTGTTGTTTTTAGTTTGTTTCATCCATCGATTTTTTTCTCTTTATTGCACTTCCTGCTGTTTTCATTGATTGGTAAATATCTGCTTCCCTCTACTCTACGCCCATTGTCCTTTGCCTCAAACATCTCCCCATATAGTGTGATCTGGAAGAATATGTTGAATATGTTCTTCCTGGAAGAATATTTTGAAAATAAATCTTAATAAAAGAGGGGCAAAAGCTTGTACAACTTGTGGAGACCTTGAAGGATTGGCCGTGAACAATCTTACTCTCAAAGTGTATCTTACAAAGTCTCTGTTAGTGTACCCCAACAGACAATTTTCCTATACTCACCATATTGGAGGACCCCGTACATTGTTGCTATGCAAGAACATTTATTATTTATTGATGCATTTATATATATTTTTTAATCTATGTTGCAAGCCCAGACCCACTGCAATATCAGAATTTTAGGCCCAGCCCAGTCATGATTAGGTTTGGGTTGAGAATTAATACCCTACCTCGGGGTCACAATGCCTTCAACTGCGGCATTATTGGCCTCCATGCTACTAGACTTTCCTCCAGATCACTCAACCCCTTTGAGCACGGGTAGTATTCTGCTAAGCTAACCTGTTCGGAGCGTGATTTGTCTGTGCAGAGAAAGGATATGGCAACCTTCCTGTAGTTTTCATTTCCAATGAAGTCAATGACCCAAGTTGTTCACGGGAGTTGTGTCTCTTCTACTCCTTTGTCCTGTTCTTTGTCATTCTTTTCCACTATGGGAACCAATTTGTTTTCACTGACACTCTGATAATTGTCTGCATATTAAATCAGGAATGCCATAATCGGCATTCAGGATGCATTGTAGACACACTGATAGTCTAACAACCCACACGGACTGTTCTCTACATTCAGTAGCAGCAACTCCTCCAACAAATGACTCGTTCCACTCAACTTTTGCCAAATGGAACATCTCACTTTTTTTTTTCATGCCTAGTTTCCACTACATACTACGTTAAATCCCCAATCTGGAGGGACTGAGGGACTGATCAAATAGCCATAAGAAAGGTTTTATAGAAATAAGGTATGTTCCACCAGTTAATATGTAAATTCTCTGACTGACTAGATTCAAATTTATTGTCAATGAACAAGTACCGTACAATGAAATGCAGTTAACATCTAACCTGAAGCACAAACAGAAGACGGGAATACATTTACAAGTATAAGTACAGCTCTGGAAAAAATTAAGAGACCTCTGCACCTTTTTCTTTCCTTTCTAAAAAAGTCAAAAAGGAAGGTTTTGAGTGAGGAACACATGAGTGGAAGACAGCCTTCAGCCAGGCCACAGGCCACTTTGAATATCTGGTAATGCCATATGGGCTGGCCAATGACCCTGCTGTGTTCCATTCTTTCCTCAACAAGGTGTTTCCGCGAAATGTTGAGGAGGTATGTGGGGGTATACGTCGATGACATCCTGGTCTATTCCCCCGACATATCCGAAACATGTGGCCATATCTGGGCTGTTCTTCAACATCTGTTCAACCACCAGCTCTACTTTAAAGGTGAGAAGTGCTCCTTCCAGCAATCCACCGTCTCCTTCCTGGGAAACCACATTGCTCTGTAGACAGTGCAGATGGAGGAATTAAAGGTAGAGTCGGTGAGGTCATGGCCTGTCCTGAAGACCATCAAGGTACTGTGGAGCTTCATCGGTTTTGCCAACTTTTGTCACCGGTTCATTCTGGGATTTAGCACTATTACCGTGGCGCTCACATCAGGTTCACCACTGCTCCCTTGCTATGCCATCCAAACCCTTAACAGTTGAGGTGTGTGTCCGAGGTTGTGGGCGGTCTTCTCCCAGCAGCACGGGGATCCCCACCGAATCCATCCCTGTGCCTACTTCTGGAAGAAACTGACTGCTGCACAGAGAGGAACTATGACGTGAGCTGCTGGCAGTAAAGTTGGCACTGGAGGAGTTGAGACACTGGTTGGAGGGCGCCCAGAAGCCGTTCACAGTCATGACTGTTTCCAGGGACTGGGACACCCTGGTCCCTGTTCTTCAAGCACTTCCAGTTCACCCAAACATACCAACCAGGAATGAAGAGTATCAGGACGGACACACTATCCCGCCTGCAAGACCAGGGGCCGAACTCTTGAAGGACACGTCCATCCTGCCTGCCTCCTGCCTCACGGTCCCGTCTCCTGAGACATTGACACAGACATCTGATAAGCAGGGAGACTGAACCCCGCTCCAGCAACGTACACCCTGGGGAAGACCTACGTACCCGGGAGAGTGTGGGGCCAGTTGGTGACCTGAGCACACACCATGTCAACGACCTGACACACAGTACTCTGATTGGAAGTACTCTGGGAGAAGTACTGGTGGCCTGACGGACTGTGCAACATTACATCTTGTCCTGCAACAAATGCACACAGAGGAGCAATGCTCCGGAGTTCCACCCAAGGGACAAGGTGTTACTGTCCACAAGGAACCTCTCGCTCAGCCAGCCCAGTCATAAGTTGGGTCCCCAGGACGTGGGGCCTTTCAGAGTACTCTGGAAGGTAAATGACATTACGTACAAGCGCCAACATACATCCCCATACACTGACATCTCTCCCACCTACCATGTCGCTCTCAGGCTGCTTGTCGGCTGGGGTATCTGGTCCAGCAGTGGCGCCTGTGCCTTGGGTAGAGGTAGCTGGGCGTCTGGTGTATAAAGTGGAAGCGATTCTGGAATCCTGGCTACGGTGGAGCTGGGTCCAGTACCTGGTGGACTGGCTAAGGTACGGTCATGGGTCCGCCTGGGTTGTTCACAGGTGGCATTTTCAGGAACCGCGCAAGAGGGAGGGAGGGTACTGTTCCGCATGGCACTGTGCACCCTTTCTTTCTCATGCAATCCAGCATACTTCATGCCGGTTGGAGATGATGACAGCAGCGCACTCTAATTGATAGACCTGCACCTCATCAGTTATTATGTTTTTTGAAGTTCCCTGTTTATCACCCACACCTCCCGGGTTAGTGTTCCTGTCAGTGTTTGTGACCGTGTGGTGCTGTCTTTTTGCTATTATAGATGAAGTATAGAAATGTCATTCTCATGTCATTGTAATTTTCTTATTTTCCTTTTTGCCGCTCCTTTTACACAAACACTACCCTCACACCAAAAACGTAATGACATAAACTGTAAATGACAAAAAGCATGCTTCCCCTATTTCCATCTGTGTCTCATCAAGTAAATCTATCAGATTACAAGGACATCTCTTGTGCACAGCACTCTTCAGATCATCCCACAGATGTCCAATTGGATTCAGGCCTGGGCTCTGGCTGGGCCATTCCAAAACATTAATCTTCTTCTGGTGAAGCCATGCTTTTGTGGATTTGGATGTGTGCTTTGGGTCGTAATTGGAACTGTCTGGTAATTAGTACTGTTCATAATTCCATCCATCCTGACTAAGGCCCTGGTTCCAGATGAAGAAAAACAGCCCCAAAGCATGATGCTGGCACCACCATTCTTCACTGTGGGAACCGTGTTCTTTAGGTTATGTGCAGTGTTATTTTTGCACCAAACATACCTTTTGGAATTATTGCCAAAAAGTTCAACCTTGGTTTCATCAGACCATAACACATTTCCCATGTGCCTTGCGGAGACTTGAAGTTTGTTTTTGCAAACTTCAGCTGGGCTTGAATGTCTTTTTTTGTAAGAAAAGGCTTCTGTCTTGCCACCCTACCCCATAGCCCATTCTTATAGGGGAGATTGTTGTCACACACAGCCAGTACTTGTCAGAAATTCCTGCACTCCTTAATTGTTGCTGTGTGCTTTTTGGAAGCTTCCGTGACCAGTTTTCTTCTCGTCTTTTTAACAATTTTGGAGGGATTTTGAGTTCTTGTTAATGTCTCTGTTGTGCCATATTTTCTCCACTTGATTATGACTGTCTTCACTGTGTTCCATGGTATATCCAATGCTTTGGAAATTCTATTGTACCCTTCTCCTGATTGATATCTTTCAACAATGAGATTCCTCTGATGCTTTGGGAGCTATCTGTGGACCATGGCTTTTGCGCTGAGATGCAAATAAAATGTCAGGAAAATCCTACTAGAACAGCTTAACTTTATTTGTGATGAATCAGAGGTACATTAAATAATAGCAGGTGTGTATTGACTTCTATTTAACATGAGTTTGAAAGTGATTGGTTAATTCTGAACACAGCCACATCCCCAGTTAGAATAGGGTGTGGCTCAAGATTTCATTTTTTTTCCATTTGAATTGCTCACACAACAGGTCACAAAAGTGGAAAAACGCTCTCACATAATTTACCTTTGTCTTATTCTTTTACATCACAAAAACCTGGCATTTTAACCAGGGTGAACTTTATGTCCACAGTATATTCAAATTAATTTCATAAAATGTCTAAAATATACAATGTTCTTTGACTGTACTGCTTCTGCAAATGCATACGGACACTGTGGGGAGTGTAGAAAACAGGGTAGTCAGCTCAGGAGTCAGATAAGTGTAACCTTTTTTCTTTTCTGAATGTCCAGACCGTTGATGCAAGTGAAACGGCTCAGGTTTGGCTGTACTCTCAGTCCTGCTTCCCTCAATGTCATACCACGTACATGGCCAAAGTGTCACAAATGTCATTAGAGATCATTGTTCCTGTGCCTTGTCCACCTCCCCTCATTCATCCTCTTCCTCTCTCTGTAATGTAAACCATTGTTCCAAAATATAGGTTAGCTTTCCTGCAAGCTTTCGTTCATTAGTCCCCATTTCCTGATTACTTGTGGATTAATTATGCTGGTTAGTGGGGATACACCCTGACAACGGTGGGTTGAAATTGTCCGAATGAAGTGATTTGAGTTTGGCAATTGAATGGCAGTGTTTTCTACATGGCTACAATTGATCTTTACAAAAAGGTTGACTAAAGCAGAAATGTGTGTTTCACACAGACTAATAGAACTTAAGGGTTTGTGTAAACGATCTATGGGTTGGGTAAAATGGTCTTACTTCTGGAACGCAAAACAATATCTAATACATGGAGGTATATATGGGATTTTAAAACATTACACCAGGACGAGCACAACATTTACATGGTTCATTAACGTGCACTTAACTCGGTTACGAGGTTAGTATATGGAACAGCAGAAACACACATGCACATGATACTGAGACTGTCTAAATGAGGAATAAATGTGACTATGTGAATCACAACAGCTGCTATGGCGGTAATTGCACAAGCCTTGTACACCTTTGTGCTTTTCAAAATAGAGCGCTCTGATTTAATACCTACTGGCGCCTGCATGTGGCATAGTGCTGTTGCATGTTCCAAGCTGTGAGCTCTGTGCTTGCTGCTCTGTGTGCTGATTGGATGAGAGAATGGGACCCCACAGGGGAGCACTACAAAACGCTCTGTCAAGTGCAGAACAGAGAGGACGAACGATATCGGGTTTCTTCATCTCTCACACACACACACACGTGAATGCAGACAATCACCTTCTCTCTTTCACATACCCACTTATGCATCTTGCCACAGTTCCTTTCCACACACACACACACACACACACACACACACACACACACACACACACACACACACACACACACACA
>JACXGJ010007645.1:0-29776 GCA_016801105.1 Esox niger
AAAAAATCTTGGGGCTGCCTTTTGGCCTTCCGTCTTGCTTGGTCCTTGTGGTGGTTTATTCTGTCATGGTGCTGGAAGGACACGGGCGCAGAGACGGTGTGGAGGTAGACATCCATTATTTAATAAAGGAACAAAAGAAACAAACATACAAACTCAAAGCAGACACGATGACTGGGTGTTGTAGCCTACGGCTGACAAAAACCAAAATAAACCACACCCATGTGAACAAACAGTAAACTTAAATAGGTTCCCCAATTGCATAGAGGTGGCTAGAGCCACCTCTATTGGCCACGTCCTGACTATGGCCCCAGCCAGCACAAAGATGGCTAGGGGCATAGCCAGGACGTGACATTTAAGCCTAAATTCCCCTGATTTCCTCACTATTTTCCGCTCTTTCCAAATTCAATTCAAAGGCCATGTCTCTTTGGACATTAAATTGTCTTTCAGTGACTGTTTTCAGATGTAACAACGGGAATAAAGTGTAAAAAAAATACATAGCAAGCCAGGCTTGTGGAAAGCCTTGCCAGTCTTGGCTACTCTGCATTGAAGGAGAGTCTTGTTCTAATTCCTCTCCAGTGGGGTGACACTTGTGGAAAAACCGCTATGTCTTTGACCACTGTTGGTCTTGGTGTTGTCCTTTAAGCATCCATCAGCCGCTCCGCTGGCGTCCTGTATGTCTCCAAACCATGCGACCACACAGTGACTTTAGCTTGCTTGTGACAGGTAAAACTTGTGTAAAGGTAGAACTTGGTAGAACTTGTGTAAAGTTCACAAGTTCTACCTGTCACTTCTTCCCCGTAATTCTTCCCCGTAAATCAAAGGCTGTCACTCTCTGTGCTCGTGGAATAATCTGTTTTGTTCATGTTCTAAGCCGTGAAAAATTAACTCTCCAATTAACGCTCCTCCAGATTGTTTTTATCTTTCATCGACACAAAAGAGTGTTGCTCTTCTTACCATACCTGTTGAGCTTTTCATTTGTTGCAGTAATGTCCTTGCATGGAAAGTAGTGAGAACCAACGCCCCCCCCTCGTTTGGATCACAGACACTTGTTTTGTTGTGCATTAGGATAATTGCAGTTGGTGGGTGTCCCTTTGGTTGATGCTTGACAATGTGGGTGGATTGATTTCCTGCCTGTTGAGCCCTGTCTGGGGTCTCCTCCGGATAGGGCCACAGTGTCACTGGACCCCCGTCTTACCCCCATGGTACTACGCTGCTATATTATTGTGCTGGGGGAGTATGGTCTACATTTTCCCTGTCTTCTGCCATTTTTTAATTTAGGACATGAGGTCTTGACCCACATCTGCGGAGTACCAGGCTTGACTCGTTGCAGTCCCTGTCCAAAGTCCTCCTGGTTGTGTTGCAGATCAAGTCGATACCTGACAATTTCAGCTGCCACTCTGCTGATTGATTGATCACCCTCACCTGTTGCCCAATCGCTGTTCCTATTTCAGTTCCTACTTTCCCAGTGTATCTTGTTGACCTTTGTTTTGCATATGCCACTTTTGGCATAAGTTATTTTATTAATTAAATGTCCTCTATTCTCCCTTTCTTTGTGTCAATGCTTCATCAACCATTACAATTGCCTAATCTCTGGCTTGGCTACAGTCACGTTGTGACGTTGTAGGGTTAACGGCGCCGGCAGGGGTAGCATTCGGTGAACTCTTTATTTAACACAAAACAACAGAACAGAAAAAACACAGAGCACTTGATGATAAAGGGTTTAAAGTAAATAGTAAAACAGAACAGAACTCACCACATGCATCAGGACACACAGTGACATGGAACATAGGAAAAGCGGGAGATGACGGAGCAGTCCGTCAGCTCACCGTCACAGCTACACTCAGTGTTTTTTATACCAAAGCATTCTGCAAATATTTTCATAATGTAACAAAATAAAATATTTTCTTAAACAATTATGTAAAATTTGTTACTACATAATGCCCTTTCAAAACATTTTTTTATGGCTTCTAACTTGACTACGCAAAACAAATGTTGTAGTCTACAAAAAACATTATGTTAGCTTGGAGGCTAGCAAGCCTTAGTGGAAGATCATTTTGAATCTTTTAGCATTTATGAGCTTTAGAGTGATTTTCTATCCCCATTCTATGCTGAATCTCCATGACAACAACAGTCATTGTAGCTTTTACTTTGATTAATTGCTGAGCTTTTAGATATTAAGAATGTCTGAAAGTATGACCTGATGATGCTAATGCCAAGGCTCATAACGTCTTGTCTACCACATCAGCCTATTGAAAGCATTAAGTCTGACAAAAATAAAATCATTCAAAAGCATTTAATATTTTACATTTTATATGAGAACAAAAAGTTAACAAATAAAATGTATTAAACACATTCAAAGGTTAAAAGAAGCAGTGTTATACTGCACCTAGCAGGTGACGTTTCTAAACAAACTGAATTTTCTTCAACAATAGTACTATACAAATGTACAAATGCACCTGAATAATATTACTGAAATGACAAAATACTCTCTCTTGAAGTGATATAAAAGATGAATGATTAATGAGAAGTTCATAATTACTTATTATCAGGACAGATCAGAAAGTGACTCCGTGTATGACTTAAACCATCTAGGTCAGCCAGATCTGCATACCAAATGCTACTTGGGCCACATTGAAAAAATGCCACTACAAAAAGAGAATGTAATGGCATTTAGAATTGCAGCCTTTCACACAGAGGGCTTGGCTTCTTATAAGTGTGTGTAACTGGAGTCCTTGGCCCAGGGAGCCTGATTACCGCCTTTGAGCTTGAGTTTCGGAGGCCGACGTGCCAAAGAGCCATCCACAAATCAATGCTGTGAACAGAAGCATTCTCATGTCCTCTGGGGCATATAGGCCTTCATTGGGTTCCCCTTTGTGATATATGCTGAGGGCAAGGAGTCATTTAGCTTTCAGTGTGTTAGCCCATTGATTTATATACACTGTAAAAGCACTAGTGGTGTCTACTGCGTCCCCCTTCCAAGCCCACCTTTAAGTACACTAATAGTTTGGTGACAGATGATGCGGAGGCAGAGAAAGTTTAGCAAGTCAAAACAAACACAGGTTTATAGTTACTCTGGTGGTTCAGTAGACAAGAAGTAATGGATAGATGTTAGAACTACATTCATGGGAGCAGACCTGACTCCCTCCACAGGTTAGTGAAGACACCATATTTGCAATTTACAATTTGCATTACATTTTATTCCCCCATGAAGGGCCTTACTTTTTGGCAGGGCTCTGTGTGAAAGCAATATGCTGTACCATTTACAGTACAGGAAATACAATAGGGCGCTCGGTTGGACACAACATTGAACATCAGGGAGTCATGTCTGACAGGAACCGAATTATCGTACAGAATTATTTTATGTACTTAGTACATTTCTAAGAAGTCACAGTATTTACGGCTATGTAAGTGGACTCATGTTATCCGGGAATCAAATGGACAACATTTCAGAAGATGTGAAAAAGTTCCAAAATGTATGTATCAATTATTGCCCCTTTAAATCAGAACGAATGCCCTGCCAACTTTCTTCTTTCCACGCTGGCTAAGGAAAACTGTCATGTAAAATCTGTTTTGTCTAGACTGTAGTAAACCCACAAATTCCAAAAGATTATAAAGAAACATTCATCTGTATGAGTTTGCAGATTACAACTTTTAAAAAAGGGCAAAGTGGCAGTGGATTACTAAGGAGAAAAGAAAACAGAGGAAATAACATCAAAAACCAGAACAAAATAACATAGCATTAGATAAAGGATTATTTTACCAAGACGTTGGCTTCTTTCTTGATTAAAACAGACATAAAGAGCTTATTCAGGCTAAATAGACAAGAGAAAATGGTGCATGTCCCAATCAAATCACTCTCTCTTTAAACAGCGATACACATGCATTCACACAGGTCTATTCTATGCCTTTATTAATGACTGATCTTAAATAAAACCAAACTCAGTATACTACTCAATGCAGTCCCATCTGTCCCTATGGAATTAAACATAAATTGGTAATTTTAATGTATATGAGTGAGTGAACAGTCAGTTTAGAATGGCAGTAGATGAACATGATTTTTCCCACAGTACAATAGCGCCACTGTTTGGATTAGTCTGAAACTGACTTTGTTTCAATCAGTAGTTTCGGTCAATAGTTTCAGTAAATAGTACAATCTTAACCAAATTACAAACTCTGTGATGCTGTAGAAAGTATATAACATTTTGCAATATGCTCATACAGTAGTACATATGGCAGGTGGGAAATGAGAGCGAAGAATCACAGTCTTCTGGTAGCAGAACAGATGGAACTTTCACTGTGTTTTTCCTCAAAAAGACAGAGGGTTCTCATAAAGAACAACCCCTACACCAAAACACAAATGAAAGGTGTCCCAAATGGAACTTTTTTCTGTGCACTATTTTTTACCACAGCTAAGGTCAAATGTAGTGTACGATAAAGAAATAGGGTTTGAAATGCAGCCTCAGTCTGCTCTTTGTAGAAATCAACCCCCAACAGTGTGGGTCCTGACTCCAGGATAGCCTGTGGTCATACATCATCGGTAGCCTGTTTGTAGAGACAAACAGGGATGAATGAGCCATATCTGGACAGGAGGCCATAACAGGGACCACTTGAGAAAACCACCTTGGGTCAATCCCAGTTGGACCCTTTTCATTATGTAGTGCTTCACAGGCCATGGGGCTCAGATATGGGGGAAGGATGAAGAATTTGGAGCTACCTTTAGTAAGTGTCATATTTTTTACTTCTCATTTATTTATTCATTTTACATTTCAGACATTTGACATTTACTGTGATGATTAAGCTGCAGTACGGCACTGAGTGGTAGAAACCTGAGTAAAGCAACCCTATTTCCTATAGTGAATTCCACTTTAAAGGGAATCAGGGGCCATTTAGGGCACAACGTCTGATTCATGACTTTATAGGACTCACTCAGCGTTCTCTCAAAATATAAAGGATTGACTGCGTCTTACCCAGAGCTATTCCCAAAATTCTCTTGAAGGAAAGAAAAATACAAAGGAATGGAATAATGGAATAAGCTCTTCTTGGCAGTTAGTCTGTTAACTGGCTGGGACGAGAGCCAGATGAAACAGCATTTTTTTACAAAATTTTTCACAAAAAAAAGGGAAAACAAAAGAAAAACATAGCAGTCAGTCAGTTTGTGTCCCGCACACCCATCTGGATCACCATGGCAACAGATTTATGTGACAGAGCTGGGTGAGGACTGTGAGGTGAGCTTTGTTTGGGAGGTCCCACCCTGTCCAATGTCCCAATGAGGGCTGAGATGTCTTTCAGATAAGGTTTCACATTACAGGAAGTTCTGGCTGTTCTCTGAGCTCCCTGGAATAGTTTTTCTACGTCCCATCCCAAAGGGCACAGCATAACCCTATTTAGCCCACTACTTTTGAACAGAGTGTATAAAGAAGAGGGTACCATTTGGGACTAAGTCAATTATCACTTTGCAAGGGATGAGAGAAGCAGTCTGTTAGAAAATGTATTCAAATGAATGCAGTCTTTTTTTTGCTCTATCTATATATTGCATAATTGATTGGGACACACTTGCAATGAATATGATTTGATCTCTTCAGGTTAAAGAAATTTCTCAAGGGATGCAAAAATAACTACTATATGACTTGACAGCAGTAATGGTAATTTGTCTGTTAATATTACGGTGTTAAAGGGCTCCCTCTAGTGGATCAAATATAAATATCATCAATGACTTTTAGTGGTGTACTGCGAATTATGAACAAGTTGCTTTGAATCTAGAATAATAATTGGCTATTAACCATGTTATATTTAAGCCACGAGGGGGTGTGCTATATGGCCAATATATCACGACTAAGACGCATCACATAAACCCTATGAACTGGGTGGGTAGAATCCTGAATGCAAATTGGCTGATAGCTGTCGTATATGAGACCATATACCATGGGAATGACATCACATTACCGATTTATAAGAGAAAAAAGGCAATTCAAGGATTTATGATATACTGCCAGTATACCACGGCTAAGCACAGTGTCCAGGCACTCCGGGATGCACCATGCTGAAGAAATGCTTTTAGCTGTCAGAAATGGCCCAAATACAACACCTTCTCGTGCCTTATTGCTTACATATTCCACAGGTATGACATCACAAAACTTTTATCCTGCTCTAATTGTACTGATGAACAGTTTTTTATTTAAAAAAGGCCCTGGGGGTTTAACGGTATATTGCCAATATCCTGCGGTTAAGTCCAAGCACAAGGTGATACATCATGTTTAAGAAAAGCTCTTAGCCGGGATGTACTGGCTACAAACCAGACCCACTCGTACCATATTGCTTAAATATTCTGATGCATTCAGATGACATTTACTGACAGATACAATAACATCAATATCCTCCATCATCCTTTGTCCATCATAATTGTCAGTATCTTCAAAGCTTCAAATAATGTTACTTTTTGTAAATTCGTATTACACATTGGATGCTGTTCTATTTGCATGATTATTAATAAACAATACAAAGCAACATTTTTACAAAACATGATATTTAATACAAATCACATATAACACATAGATAATATTACATAAAATAGCATTTTGCAATTTAAATTCACCACGGCACATAATCTCTGTGTCCAGTTTTTGAGGCATTGTATCTCAGATGTTTTTCAAAGTAAATGTGTTCCAGTTGTATTCTTCTGGTCCCAAATAGTGAGTGTATTGTGAAGTCACCCGGTCTCAATGTGGCTTTTCAGTGACGGGGTCACCTGCAACATATGGTGTTGTACAGAACTAAACCTGAGGGAAACCCTATAACAACTGAACTTAAGCCTGACTATAATGGAGGTGATGATTTCCCGTTTAATGACATCTGAGTGATGCTGGCTGCTCTTTCAGATCGGTCAGCAAAATCCTGGAATAGAGTAGTACATTGGAAATTACACCCAGAGCAACACAGTGACAGAAATCACTGAACTGAAATGTTAGCGTTTTAACTTTTGTTTCAGAAAGCAGGGTATCTTTTAGAAGCAGTGTCACAGCATCGAGCTGCATTCAAGCAATTCATTAATAATAGTAAGTCCAATATTTCAACCACTATGGAGCCGGTTAAATAATCTGAGCTCACTTTGTCGCTCATCTCATGAGAGTGGTGCAGGGAGAGCTCTCTCTCCAGATACATCCTCTGCTGTTCACTGCTGGCCAGGCGACACGTCAGCCAGGTGAAAAGTATGGACACAGCAATTCCCAGGCAGGCAAGCACCATGATGGCCAGGTGGAGCGGCCGCAGGGCATCCGGACGCTTAGCAACCACGCGCACAAACTGGAAGTTCAGGATCCCACTGATCAGACCACAGATACAGCAGGCTGAAAACATAATCATCTGGGGGAGGAATAATACCACTGGTCTGTCAAGGAAATATCAAATTTCAGTCCAGCTTGTTTTCGTCTGTCAATCGCAGCTCATATTTTACTCCTCATTCACTTCGCACATAGACTAGCCAACCCATGTAGGCTAGTGGGTGCACTGCATCTTATGCCTAATACGTTACCTTAAAATTAACTTACAATCAATCCTGACCTTTTCTTCGCACACAACATTCCGCATAGTCCACAGATAAGAAACTAAAGTAGGGGGGGAAATATGTTAAAATTGTAAATATACAGACTAATATTAAACACATAAAAGCATGAACATAAAGGGGACTATTTAACGTACACAAACCCCGCTCCATATAGAGGAAGCATCCCCGAGCTGCAGCTTGCGCGCAGATCGAATTCCGACGATGCCCACCACCCCGAGAGAGATGCTGGACGCACCGAGTCCCACTTCCAACACCGACAGTACCATCAGACTGAAGATGGTACATCCTCTCTCAGGCATAATTCATTCCTTCACAGGGATTCCGTTGAGAGGTGATGGTGGTCACCCCCCCACCACCCAATAGGCAAATATCTGTTAAAGTGCAAAAAGTGCAAATCGGGAAATTATCCAAATCCCGCGGATCGACTTCATTAGTTGATTTTTACCACCAGGTGATGCAGGTAGCTCTACACATACGAATATGAATGTTGTTACGTGTTCCATTAAACAAATATTCCTCTGTAATAGTTTGTATAAATCATATTTTTTACTTAAGACTACGTGGAAAAGTTTTGGGCAGCTCTGTCGAAAGATTACTATGAGTGTATGACCTAGGCTACTGTAAAAGACTCGCCACGCTCGCTCTAGTCATGCAGAGCTGCCAAGGTCGCAATTCACGTGACTTTCCTGACCTAAACCGAGGGTGACTTAAGGTACAGTTTTCAGTCTAAGATACTAATTCGTCGCCACTAAGCGGATCACTGTTATATTACATTTAAATCCTTAACAAACGTAACCATGCGTAGCATTGGTCCGATTAGTGATAAACATTGTTCTGAAAGCCTGGCCAAATTACCGTTGCATATTACGCCAGGTTAGTATGGTATAATATTATTGTTTATAGCGAAATAAATCCAGAAATGTCATTTTGCGCTCAATAATACAACTTAATTTCAACCGTAGGCTTGATCTTTTACATTATGATATTATGAAATACAGCATCTAAATCATATAGCCTATATGTTATATGTGATGTAAAACGCAACACGTTAGGGCATGTTACCTAGTCACAGATTATAAGTAGACCCTGACCCGAAAATCACGTTAGTGGGGATTGTTATTCAAGAACTAGGTTTAACAATCTACGCAATCAAGACCGTGTAACCACAAATGACCAGAAATGTTACATAATAATTTACAAACCCTGTTGATTTTACCCTTTATTCCGAGCCCCGGAGGAAAACTCAGTTTGACATAGAAGAAGGCTTGCTATTTTTAGCAACTGCCACAATATTACATGATCACATCCATCCACACAGGCAGGCCGGCATTGATGTTCACCCTGCTGAACGGGAGTGCATTGCACATGGCCCACTTCTTTTGACAAGGGCTTATAGGTTCGTGGTCAAAGGTGGTTCACTAGGAATAAGGGTGTTTTTTGGAAAAGTTCACAAGGATAGAGGGAGCAGTTTAGGAAACTTCCGGTCTGTGCATGTGGTATAAAATGGATATAAAAGAGAAGGATATAAAAGGCTCCCGCAACAAAAGTAGTCATATCTCATTAATCATAAACCACACTGCCTCACTGAGTCTGATGAAAGGGGGGAATCTACAAAGGCATTATTTGCGTTGGTTGGTTAGGCCTAGGGGCATTTATTTGGGATTTGTTCCTCTGGTTTTGCTGGTCAAGTCTTTTAGCTGATTGCTGCACTGACTTGTCAGCAATGTGCTGAGGGGAGACAGGCCAGACACGGAAAGATTCACACATGTTGTTCATGTGTTCATGCTCAGATCAAATAGACAGACCACATGTTTGGTTCTGATGATCACAAACAACCTGTTTGATGTATTTCTGCCTATTTTTCTGTTCTTGCCCTGGTCTTAGTTGAAGGAAAAATCCATTAGAATTAGCCAAATTGTGCATTACCAATAATGCTTGACAAGCCACAGTGGGTGTGTTTGGCTATAAAGTGCACTACATTGGTAATAGGGAGCCACTGTGCTAAAACATTGACCGGAAATATTAATTGTTGTGTGGTTTGTAAATAATGAGTTTTTAAGCCAGGCAAACGGAGAGACTGTTAGGTTTGGTAATGTGAGTTCAATAAGCTGTGGGACGTTGTAGATCTGTAATAATGTCAAAACATGGTCATTGTGATTATTTGAAATGCTTGAGTCAATAGGCACATGAGATCTGATTCTTACCATATTTTATATTACTCTGTAAATTACTGATTGTTATTGTAGCATGTGTAATAGGTTATATTAGACTGAGATAAAATATTGATTACACTTTATTTCGAGTCAGAATTTCCATCTGTAGAGGTTCAATAGATAGTAATACTACCAACATACTTTCAATAAACATTAAATAAACTATTATTTGATAAACAACTGCTTGCTAAGGTTAAGGTTAGGGTTTCGGTTAAGGAATAAGCCTTGTTAGGGTTAGGGTTAGGTTTAGGTTTAGAATAAGGCTTAGGGTAAGGGTTAAGGTTAGGGTTAGGTTTAGAATAAGGCTTAGGGTAAGGGTTAAGGTTAGGTTTAGAATAAGGCTTAGGGTAAGGGTTAAGGTTAGGGTTAGGTTTAGAATAAGGCTTAGGGCAAGGGTTAAGGTTAGGGATAGAATAAAGTTTAGAGTTAGGATATAGGTACGAGTAAGTAGATAGTTAAAAAGTATAAATAGTCTGTAGACATCTGTTGTGCATTTACAGGCACACTCCAAGTGTTGCCAAAACATTATTTTTAACTGACTATGTGAGAGGCAGTATCATACCCAAACCGGAGTAAATTATCAAGCCTGTCTTACACATTGCTTATGCTTCAGGCCTCACAGAATAACCGGTGCGTGTAGTGAAATCTGACACCTATGAAACACCTTACATTTCAGTAATCTAGCTGACACCCTAATCCAGAGGGATTTACAGAAGTGAGTGCCTACATTTCCTACCTGGTCCTGCGTGGGAATCATACACACAGCCTCTGTTGTTTACCTACCAGTGTTCACAACAAAACATGAGTGCTTCAGTCAGCCTTTCTTCCCGTTTAGAAACCCTTTCATTTACAATGTCATCTTTGTTGTTATGGACTGGTGATGCAGACTCGCCTACATGTCATCCAGTTATCTTAATGTGTTTCATTGTTTAACCATGTAAAATCAGCATCGGTCTAAATGAATCAACGTAATACATTCGCTGTCTCTTTCTATAAGATACTAAGGGAGTGACAGCTAGGCTTCGTCACATTGCAATTTCATCCCAGAGAGCAAGGAGGTGACCACATTTTACAGCTCTCCTCTCCAACACCCTGTCTAGCCATGTGTTGTTAAGTTGGAAAAAAACAACAACAGTAACCTGCATGGTGTTATTCTACTGGCCAGTCAGCTAGAGGCAGAGTTGGGTCAATTCTGGTCCCTTTAAAGACTTTTCACTTCCTGAAAGACAAACAGAATTGGTAAAACAGGCAGTCATGCAAATAATATATAATCTATGATCTCCTAGTCCTATCTCAAAAATGTGTGGACAATTGACCTTATATGACTAATAAGGAATAAGACCAAAAAGGGATCAATTGATAAATTGTGAAACTGGATTTTGTAAACAAGAAGGTAAATCAGAGGACTGGTTTCAGGAAGTTCGGATATGTCAATGACTAAACGGGCAGACATTCTGAAGGCGCTGAATTCGGACTGACAGCTCTGCCTCTAGCCTGCCACATCAAAGAACTGACATCATTTGAGATGCTCCGGACCAGAGAGCCGTACGTGTTAAATGATATAACACTAAAAATAACAGTGGATGTAGCTCGGAATATCATGTAAAACCAAGATAAGTTACTGTTAATTATGAAGAATAAATAGTATTGCCCCTTTCTGTGTTTACTCTGTACAAGCACAAACCAGATTTCTAACACTGGCTTTCTGTGTCCTCCTGGACGTTGTTACTGTCTGCTGACCCATGCTACACTCTCACCCAAAGAACTCTTCTGGGTTACATCACAATGCATGTCCTCCTAATTGAAGGCCCCCTAACTCCAGGCTGGGATGAACACTGTGTCCCTCACCCTGCTGACCAGTCCACCAGAGAAAAAAAATAGACCCAGCCTTTGCAAGACAGTAGAGTTATCTTTTTATCTGTCACTTTTCAACAATGCCATACAATTCACAGTGTAGTAGAAAATATTTTTGCCTCTGTGTGAGAAATATGAGGTGTTGATGTTGACTGTTCTCCATGTAACAGTACAGAAAGCTGGTAGGACTGGTTATCCATGTACCAGTACAGAAGGCTGGTATTCCAGCCACAGATTATGCCTTGGTTCAAGAAGCATCTTTGACCGAGATTCTCCATTAAAACGTTTTTTCTTTTGTCCAGGACCAAATGTAATCTGTGTCTGGATAACCAGGGATTGTAAATATAGATCTCAGATAAAGCTTGCCCTTAAAGCCTGACTTTAAAAGTGCACCATCAGGCTTTGTGAAGCTAAAGTTTCAGTCAGTGTGGTTTCTGTCAGTTTATCATCCACACAGGTGTTTTCAAATGCTCTTTGTGTCCCTGTCTTCAACTTCGGGTTCAAACTCAGTGAAAGAGCCAAATATAACCTGACTAACTGCAACGTGTTAGCCATCAATATGAGATCTTTTACCCACAAGGAACTGGTTTTTACTTGTTACATTATGTGGTACAGCTTCATAATTACATTACATTCAGTGTTCTAATAACATGTCACTTGTCAAATACCTGAGAGGAATATGAAATAAGACTTGACTCTTTACTTTTACTAGTGAGTACATATTTATACACATATAGTGTCACAACCACTGTTTAAAACTAAACAGGGAACCTTTGCTTTATTATTATAAATGTTTCAGGAAGTAAGTATTTTGGTTTACTATGTCATGCCAAAATGAATGGGGTCGTGAAATTTATTCTATAGTAAAGAAAAGCTGAACCAGTATTCCTGAGCTGTTAAACCGCCTGCACTAAAAGATACCAACAATTCAATGAAATGTTCAGTTGAAACCAGCTTAAATAAACAGAAGATAGAAAGTCAAACTGAAAGGTCATTCAGAATAAGTCAAAGGAAAACACGCAACCAGGAAACTATACGACTCAAGGGCAGAATACAGTTCGGATGAATTTGCCAGTTGTGAATTTCACTGCAATGTTCAAAGTAAATTTCTTCACTGGATATAAAAGAGCATTTATCAATGTCAAGCAGCAAATTTCCACCTCATGAACAATCTTTATGAAAGCATATCCATATTTGGGTCAATGCATTAACAGAGGCCCAATATTTGTATTCATGTTTACACGAATCGAAGGGACAGATAAGTGACAACAGCATTACAAATACAGTCTCTTGTCACTGTATGATCTGAGATTATATTAGTCACAATAGAATATGAAGACTAGGTGTCTACTGCTCATGGTATTCTAAGGAAAAAAACTTGTAATAAATTAGGAATTAAAATGGATCTTATTATCAATTAACTATGTATAATTTTAGCTGCAATGAATTTAATATTTGAACACTTTGACATAAGCAATATTTATTAATAATTCACACATACCATGTCACCATTTCGGTAATGAATCTTCATTCACCTGGACAGACAACATAAACCTTAATGGTACTTTGGATTGTGAAAAAACGGCTGTGTGAAACAAATCCAGAATTCACCGATTTTTTTATCGTCTAAACATTGATAGGGGAAATTCAAATCCAAAATTCTAAAATGTCATTGAAACCCAACGGTATTTCATGAAACTGCAACATAAAATAAACTGTATAAAAATGTGTTCGAATTGTTGAGGGCAACTCGAAGAGACAAGTCTATAATTACACTACATAATGTAAATGAAGACAGTAAAATGTCTGTGTCAAACAGGTAACTCTAAATTAAAATAGGTCAAAATGGTTTTGGGTGTATTAGTCCTAAGAAAATCTCAATGGAAGCAAATAATAAGTGAGAAATTATCGAAATCATTCCTTTAAAAAAACAATTCCAGCAACAAGTATGATTAATATAACTAAGAGAAACAGTTTACTGTGTGTTTGTTTGCATTCGGTGTAACGGGATTGGTCCATAAATTAGGTCTATATCTGTTTTAACAATACAGTGCAAGCATCAGGACACAATTAAAAAAACTATTAAAACATTACTAGAAATATTGCTTACGGAATTTACTTCATTTTAAGAAGAAACAAAGAAAACATAAAAAGACTTCATTAATCTCCATATTCAAAGATGGTGTGAGCTGTACAGTAATCTTTTTCAAATGGCCTCAGCAACACAGTTTTTACCAAACTGAAAACTGCTCAATGTGGTTCTATTCTTTAGGGAAGGCAGAGACCCTCAGGATTTCCAGACAGTTGACAGTGATGAGCGCCCCTGTTAGCTGCCTCCAGTGTCTGGTGACTGGGCCCTTCATCTTATCGAGGGCAAGGTGGAGGTCCTGGATCATTTCCCGGTTGCCCTCCCCGTACTGCTGGCTCCACGCATACAGGAAGTCATAGGCAGGTTTCCACATGGACTGAAATACAGCAGAGGGAAGAAGCCATGAATATTCAACTTAAAATGCATATCAACAGAGCAATTAGGTCACATGATACTTTTGGCATCTATAGACCGTCAATAAGGGAATATACAAATTGGGTATTGTTAAATAGTTCACTTTATAACAAAATAAATGATGTCTAAAATTTTTTGCTGGTATGCTAGACTATACATTTGCGCCAAGAGGTATTAAGAATTGCCAGATATCGAATTTTTCCTTATAAAAAAGCATACTTAAACAACAATAACAATGTCTTCAAACTTCAGAATAGCAACTTCTGTGAATTAGGTAGTAATTAGCTGTTAAAATTCAATTCAAATGGACACACCGTGGCGCTAACTTCTCCGTTCTTCCCCTTGTGTGGAGCCTCATAGCCAGCGATCTGAGAACTGGAGAGTTTTCCCAGTCTCTCAGCAAGTTCCCTCCATCTACTACCCAGCTCCACGGCCGTTGACAGGATCACTGTGTTCTGAATTACATGAGCCACAAGACTCTGAGAGTCAATCTTCAATAGACCCTAGGGTGGGAAAACCAAACACCAAGAAAAACACAAATATGAAACACCACAAATTGAGCACATTTGGAAAAAAGACAAATTAGCAACAAACTTCAAAAGGCCCAGAAGTTTCGTCATCAAAAACAAAACAAACATCCTGCTAGTTTCACACTTACAATAATAAGCTCATGCTGGAATTTCTTCCGGCTCTTCTCAGCGTGGCAGTCCTCCTTCAGCGTCTCCAGCACGCAGGCCACCTTCTCTGCATCCGTCTCAGCATGTCTTCGTGTGATTGTGTCCAGCGACAAGCTCGAGTAGCCCAGGGCGTCAGCAAAGCCCCTCCAGCTGTGTATATGTTCTGTCACGAGCGTCTGCATAGCCGAGTACATGTAAGTGAGCTTCTTGAATGGCAAGACTATATTGTCCAGGAGTGTCTCTGTGGTGACAGCGAGGCCGGTGAAGTCGATCACTTGGTCCCGGGTGATGAGCTTGAAGTTCTTGCAATGGATCAAACCGACCCTGCCTCGGAGGAAGCCAATGTACCACGCTTTGACCTTGGACTGGCCGACCGACCTCACGGTCTCTCTAGTGAGGAGAGCCACAGTGTCACCCTTGAAGTATTCCAAAAGGTATTCCACTCGCGGTTGACGGAGCACTGACTTCAGTGCCACCCCGTAACATGGCACCTTCACAGGTCTAGTACGGAATTTGGGAAACTCTGGGACAGTTTCCTCCGGTATAGAAAGAGATTTACAGATTTGATTTTGCCTTTCTAGTCGGCTGGGACCTCGCTTTTCTGACCGAATGGGTGCTGCCTCAGGAGAAAACACCTGGAACTCAGCTACAGTGACGTTGTGTGAATCCCTCACCTGCAGGCTCAGTTTAAAGGAAGAAATCCCCCCACAGCCCATCTTGGAGAGCTCAAGCGGCAGCTGAAGGACTTTACCGAGTTTGAGAAGCCCCTCTCTCACATCTTTTCTTTTATCCTCTGCTTTGACCTCAAAGTTTGACTCCATGACGCTTGTTGTGATGTGCAGTTCGTTTAGCCTCTCTGGGCTAAACTGGTGTTTTCCCCAGAGCTGCAGTACCAGAGGTGGAAGGTTTCTATTGCCCCGGTGAATATCTGAGAACGGAAGCCTCGGTGGAACGTTATTGTGGCAAGAGACGACCACAACCACTTTGAAAGATGGATGGATATGCTTTGGGCCGTAAACGGCAACGGTGACGTCACGATCCAGGTAATCCCAAACAGACGTAGCAGGGGGCTGGATAACCAAGGCCTCTGCAGCTACAATAACATAGATATTGGACTTTAAGTCTTGAAGCTTCATCTGCATGATGTTCTTGTAAACGTAACAGTCTTTGACTGTCTGATATGGTCCCTCTTTCCTATTGGACACCAATCCCACAATGGTGGTCATGACCTGACTTACTGGATCCTTCTTGACCTCGGCAGCCATTTTAATTTCCAGTGTGATCGATTCCTTACAGTTTGTGTTGCTGAGACTCACTTCCACAAGTGGACTCACGGTTGTGGTGTAGTTGCTGTTGAGCCCGTGAGGGGGCTCCAGGATGGCTTTCAGTGTAATTTCCTGAACCTCCCCAACAGGAACATGGCCCTCTGGGATATGGGCAGTAATATCTGAGTCAGGTAATTGCAGAGACCCTCCACTGTGACCTAACTTGCAGACTATCTGAGAATCAGTGGCTTGCGTCTGGGCCCAACCAGGACTCTGACTCATCAGGCCAAGGTCCAGACATGACCTTGCTAGCTGTCTATGACTCAACCAGGCCATTTTATAAGCCTCCCGGTCATTTTTCAGCCACTCAAAATCAGGGTTCAGAAGCGGGCCTGTCAAGGCTTTGAGGCTATTCTCCCTTTTTGGCTCCTTTCTCTCCAGGTCGCTGAGAATATCTGAGGCACTCCTCCATCTTCCTGATTGTCTTATGCTTTTTCGTTTAGTGTCAGCAAAATGGCCAAAATTGGTTTCATCTGAAGATGTGCTACTGGTGTCTAAGTGCTTACTGTCCAACAGATTGGAAGGCTCGTCTTTCTGTATTGATATGTCGGCATCGCTTAAGGTTGTGTCATTTGTGTGAACAATGTCATCTAAAAATGGATTGGATCCAGACAATTTTCTCCAGAATGGATTTGTGATTTCACTTTTGTGTTTGACCTCCGGCTGTAACACAGGCCACTCAGAGTGTTTTGTAGACTGATTTATTATGTTACTCCCTGTGAAAATACAAAGATCCATGTCAAGACAATTTCTTGCTTAATGTTACAAGCATATGTGACCATGGCAAAATCACATTCAATAAGCTTTGAACGGTCCTACAATACCCACAATGCCATATTCAATGCCATATTCTCCAGAGCCTGTTAAATCACTGCAGGAGACAGGATTATTGGAGCCACCTGGAAGTTTAGGATATTTAGCCAGGACACCGAGGATAACAAACCTCTTCTTACGACCATCAGACGGCACTCTATACAGGGCAAAGCCCACTACACTGTAATGTCCACTTCAATGTCCCCTACACTCTAAACCCACTTCCTAGTAGAATCTGGTCTCCCACCCAGGAGCCAACCAGGACCAAACCAGCATACCTTCAGATGCAAGCCATAACGTTGTTCAAAGTTAAAATATTCAAGAGAAGTTAAAGAACAATACCATTGTTGGTGAGCAGTGCTCCATTGTCATCTAGATCAATCAATGTCCCCTCAGATTTGCTCCGCATGAGACTTCCTTGGCGACGAAATGACTTGGCTCTGACAGCTGCCATCTTGACATCTGTATACATAAAAACATATTAATTGCACCAAAAATGATCAGCTTCAACACAGTAATAATAACAAGGTACTGTAACTGTCAGCTTTAAAGTTATTTTCAGCCATATAAATGAAATCAAGTTCAGACAGAAAAAAGCTGGACTTGCTACTCTAATTTCTGTATAGTTTCCACAAGGCACCAAAGGTTTTAGACAGCTTGACATTATGTGCATTAAGGGAGACATGTGGCTATGCCTGTGTGCTCGGAGTTAACGTCCTGTTGGGTGAAGCGCCGTCCAATGAGTTTAGTGGCATGTGGTTGAATCTGAGCAGACGAGATGTTTCTGTTGACTTCAGAATCCACCCTGCGGCCTTCCGCAGTGACATCATTAAGGCTCATTTCTTGCCATTAAAAGTATTCTTCATTCCTCCACTACAGTGGTCTTCCTCGGTTGATCTGATCGCACGCCCCTGTCAAGTACCCTGTGTTTTCTTCACTTAAATTCACCAAACAGTTGATTCTCTGATTGAATTGCTCTGATTTATCTGCCTAACGATGTCCTGCATCACTTGCATTGCCACTTCTTTACCTCCCAGATGTCAGCAACAGACTATTTCAGGCTAGTTATCAAGACTAGACAGGTCTCTTTTGTATGCTCTAATGCTGGAATTTCTAAATGGTTCTTCTGATACAGTTGCAAATATCCTCAAATTGAATCTCTACCCATACCATTGTTTAATAATAAATTCAAAGTGCAGGGGCCAAAAAGTTTTGGGGTCATTCTATAGGTCTACAATATGAGAGTTATTTAAATATGTTTTCTAGCATGGCTGTTTCTACCTTAAGACTTCTATATCGCTCACTACATTTTCTCAACTACCTACAGGATTGTTAAAAATTAACATAATTATAATTGTCTAGGACAGCTTGTATAAATATTATTCAAATACATACAGGAATAATGCATATCTAGATTGACCTGTTTACATTTTAGAAGTGTGTTTTCTAGTGCCATTATTAGTTCATTTTCTTTAGCCTGATTCACACCTGATGTTCTTTACCTGCGGCTTTGGTTTGAATTACCCTATTATTTCACAAGTACTGTGGCACAGCAACAGACATGAACTCATTCATTCAGACTGTAATTTGTATGCGGGAAAGGGAACTTCTAATAATGTAGCCTCTCATATTGTCACAGTGAGTCAGACAATACTAATGTTGTTTCCTACACCAGTGCACAAAAACAGGTTGATCTTGTATATGATTCAACTCTCATTTAGTTATTTCAAAACTGTTTCTGTTTATAGTGGGGCTAGTGACATCTTCAAAACTAGGTTACATAATAACAGCAGAAGCTTTTACACAGGTATAACAATAATACCAGTCTATGACCTACTGTCAATGACAGATTTTTTTCTCAATTAGGAAATACCCTGGATTCAACAGGAGCAGGTGCGCAGACATCGCTAATCGTGCGCCTCAAAAATGTGGCTGGTACAATATGAGAGGTCACGTCAAACGTACACACAAGATGCACAAGATACTTGATCATGTGCACAAAATAGTTTTGATTTTGTTCACAACATTATATTTATTTCACAAACATAGATTTGTCAACTGCAAAACCTCGGGAGCAGCAGATAAAAGTAGAACGTATTGAAACAAAACTCACCATGTCTCGCCAAACTGTCAGAGATGTCTCGCAATCTCACTTCAGATCCATAGTAATAACGTGTTCACCACATTTTACACCAACGTTTTTTGAGTAGGGAGTGTCAGACCAAATATCCGTCATTACAGCTTTAAGTTACAACCACAGAGTTTGCAAACCCAGAGGCGCAAATTCGCTTTGCTTCCTGGAAATTTTGGGAAGCATGTAATATAAAAAGTTCTAGAAATCTAAAGACAAAACACATATTAGAGCCGACGTTACAAATGTAACTTGATATTACTGCAACCGCGTAAAAGTCCAATACTGATTTTCTTCATAATCATAATATATATATATATATATATATATATATATATATATATATAGAGAGAGAGAGAGAGAGAAACAGTAGAAAACATTAGGCTACCGGTCTGGGCATGCGCAGGCCAGCGTGACACGACCTGTTGGACCGATAACTTCTTTCTGCGCATGCTTTGACAAACACTTTTGCATCTCTTCATAACCTATCCTCTCTCTTCACAACTTTGAAAAGAACAAGCATTCCGGGACCATTAGTCAAAAACAATGAACCACAATGCCCAGAATGCAGTTCTAGATTTACGCAGAGAGAGTTGCAACACCTGAAACTGAAGTCAAAAGGTGCAGGTAGTTTCGGTGTTCCTCTGTCAATACGTGAGGTGAGATTCGCATTTCTCTCCCACGGAGGCAGTAAGTTCAGCGGTCAATTGATCATCGTGAATATCCTGATCAATGTATTGACCAAAGCTATTATACAATTATGTGCTAATGTTAACACTTTTATAAAAACAGATTGTGTTACTCATTTAGTATACAGTATATACAGTATATATTCATAAATGAAGTTATAATTCCAACTGTACATGGAGAACAAATAAATTAACAGTTACATTATGTCCCTTTGAAAATAAGAGGATACGTCCATCCTATATCACAATAAAAAATACTAATTACAAATATGACTGTTGTGAAGGCTTACTGCATATCCAGGCCAGAGTTGAAATGGCTGAATTACGGCCAGAACTGTAGGGGCATGTTAACTTTGGCCTCTGAAAGTAGCTTGTGTTTGAGGAATGTGACTAAGCGGTCCTGAGTAGATTATGCATGTTCATTTTTATGGAAAATAAGGCCATACAGCACATTTAAGACTGAGGAACATGTGCAATGATACTAAATTAATATACAACTTTGACTTGATATTTTCTTTTTTGCTTACACATATTAAAGCTATGCCTCCTGGTGCTGAAATGTGTGTGTGTGAGATGAATGTGTGTGTGAATTTTCCTTTAGTACGTATCAAACCCCTGGAAGCTGTCACTGTGTTAGTCAGTTTAGATAATTTTGTAACTCACTCAGTTAACCTTGACCTGCAAAAAGTTCATATGTGCATACTAAAAGTAATCACTTACGCGAGTATGATATTGGATAAAAATGTTATACACTTATTTAAATGTTTTTGTTGTCCTGTAATTTAATGTTGTATAAACTGTATATATACTGTATATATCATATCCACCTACCTCATGTACATTACATATTTATTCATTCCAGCATCGTTTGCACTCTGCTCCAATACAATACATATATTCATCCACTGTCATTATATAAATAATAATACCTGCACAAAAATATTTATTTCCAGCACCCTTTTACACCCTTTATGTCTCACCTATGTTGGTGTTTGGTTTATAATGTGTATTTATGTGTACTGTATATTGCAGTCGTCGACTCTTGTTGAGTGTTCTCTGTTGAAGTTATTTATGAGTAAGCACATCTTGAGTCTGTATAATCCAGCGTCAAATTCCTGGCGAATAAAGCAGTGTCTGATTCATTGGGGTTGGGAACATTTACTGAAGTCTGCCCTCTGGTGGTTAAAGAGTTTTTGTGACTGGAAAATAATTTACTTCAATACTCATGGGAATGCATGTTTTTTGTCCTCACTTACGGGGGCGCCTTATGGGGGAGGAAGTTAGGACGATTCTAAGGGCCTGTGACTAACAGGAGCCCTAAAAAAATGTTGAACATTAGGTAAAACAATATTTCAACATTACATTTTTAATAAAAAAATAAAATTATTAACATACCCAATCTATTGTATTTTCTTATTTTTGGCAAAATAAAACATCGTGAGAGCCTTTGTATTGCGCATTGCGCACTCCCCTTCACGTGAAATGGTTCAGTCCTGTCCCCAAACAAAGCGCGAGCGGTACTTGCTAGCAGTGAATTGTGAGGGAGGACTGCCGGTGGTGGCGATGTCTCCTCTTTTTAAAGAAAAATCTTGTTTCCTTAAACTAAAAAGAAGAAATGAAGCGAGGTCGGTGTGGTCTTTGAGTGGTGTAAATTAACCTGTTAGCTGGGTCTATTGTGAAATAGGCTACTTTTGCACCCCTAATGTTGGTTACTTAAAAGTTGGATAGTTCGTCCAAAATGTATAGTTTTCTGAAATTTTACATACTTAGAGATATTCCAAGAGGCCCATAGAGTCAAGCAGAAATCCATTCCTAAACACTTCAAACTACATCCAGTAATCTGTCTCGGTAGCATAGATTTTTTAAACTGTACACTGTCTAAATTGGCTGAATTCAAACTGGCACTAGAAAACTATTTTCCTACAGCCACCATACACAGCTTCTGTTCTCCGGCAGTAATATCATCAAGGTGAGTGTGAACTTTAACCTCAACAAGCTACAGTTGTGCTCATAAATTTGGCAGAAATTGTGAAATTATGGCATTGATTTTGAAAAT
Source organism: Esox niger (assembly GCA_016801105.1). Taxonomy (NCBI): domain Eukaryota; kingdom Metazoa; phylum Chordata; class Actinopteri; order Esociformes; family Esocidae; genus Esox; species Esox niger. The sequence goes on from JACXGJ010007645.1 coordinate 21,823, forward strand.
ATGAATGATCATGCAAACATTTTGTTTAAGAATAGTGGACATTTGAAGCCATTTATTGGCTCATTTTTTAAATGTTACAGACAAGGTGACACACAGGAGAAAATGTCAATTAAAGGTGAATTTCCCATACCTGTGGCTTTTTAAATTGCAATTAGTGTCTGTGTATAGGCAGTCACTGATATTTTGGGCTCTCACATGGATGCACTGAGCAGGCTAGATGCTGACCCACAAGGAGCAGAAAATAACTGTCAAAAAAGGTAATAGAACTTTATAAATATGGAAAATAATAGAAAAATATATCCAAAGCATTGCAAATGCCAGTCAGTATTGTTCAATCACTTATTAAGAAGTGGAAAATTCGGGGAGCTCTTGATACCAAGCCAAGATCAGGTAGACCAAGAAAGATTTCAGCTAAAACTCCCAGAAGAATTGTTCAGGATACAAAGAAAAACTCTCAGGTAACCTTATGAGAAATACAGGCTGCTTGGGGAAAATAAGCTGTGGTTGTTTAAAGGAGCACAATACGATGATACTTACAAATACAAAATGAACTGTTTAGTCGAATTGCCAGAAAGAAGCATTTTCTGTGCCAATGCCACAAAAAAGCCTGGTTACAATATGCCCGACAACACCTTGACAAGCCGCACAGCTTCTGGCACACTGTAATTTGGAGTGAAGAGACCAAAATTGAGCTTTATGGTCGCAACTATAAGCATTATGTTTGGAGAGGGGTCAACATGGCCTATAGTGAACAGAGTACCATCCCCACTGTGAAGCATAGTGGTGGCTCACTAATGTTTTGGGGGGTGTGAGCTCTAAAGGCACAGGGAATCTTGTGAATATTGATGGCAAGATAAATGCAGCATGTTATCAGAAAATACGGTCAGACAATTAGCATTCTTCTGCATGAAATCTGCGCATGGGACGCTCTTGGACTTTCCAGCACGACAATGACCCTAAGCACAAGGCCAAGTTGACCCTCCAGTGGTTACAGCAGAAAAAGGTGAAGCTTCTGGAGTGGCCATCACAGTCTCCTGACCTAAATATCATCGAGCTACTCTGGGGAGATCTCAAACGTGTGGTTAATGCAAGACGACCAAAGACTTTGCACGCCAAGATGAATGGGCAGCTATACCATCTGCAAGAATCCGGGCCTCATAGACATCTTTTACAAAAGACTGCAAGCTTCTTTGTTGCTAAAGGGGGTAGTACACAGTATTTAGAACTATGGGTATGCAAAATTTTGAACAGGGGTCAGTTCTTTGTTGTCATTTTTTGTTTTTTGATTGTCCCATTATGTTATGACCTACAGTTGAATGTGAATCCCATAAGAATTAATATACCTGTGTTTTGCCTGCCCACTCATGTTTTCTTTACAAATGGTACATGTATTACCAATTCTCCAAGGGTATGCAATATTAAACAACTGGACATCTCCAAAGGTGCTTTGGCTCCCACACCACAGTGTGCATCTTGCCCCCCCGTTGTATTTATTTTGAGTGGGCCCAAAATCCCTTGCGGTGCTGCTGCCTTTGTTAAAAACCTTTTTGTTTGACCCATGAACAAAATCCCTTGTTAATTGGAAGCATGACCATTACAAATATAGATAGCTAATTCCCTAGAAATTAATCGATATTACTAATAATAGGGCTTTACATTTGTACAGCAAAATCGTTTTTCATGCAGATAGTTAAATCATTATCACAGGCATATTATACTGACTGCAGCTAGCAGTTTGGATGCATAATTCTCACAATGCCTTGATGGGAGTACTGTTTTACTGAATATCCCTCACTAGGCATGTTATGGTACTAAAGTCTAATGTCCTAATATACAGTCACAATCAAACTGTTGAAACATGGATATGCAAAATCACTTTATAATGTGGACTGTCAAAAAATTGATATGTATGATTTGACACTTGAATAATGTAACTTATTAATTAGATTAGATTCAACTTTTGAGTTTGGAACAATACAAGTACAGTGTAACGAAATGCAATTAGCATCTAACCAGAAATGTAAATATAGGGCAGAATATTTGAAAAACATTTAGAAGTGTTAAGTATATGTATATTACAAGTGGAATGTATAGATGTGCAATTAAGGCAAATGCAGTGCAAATGGCAATACTAAATGTGCCAATAAGGCAAGTAGGGGAGGCCAGAAAGTTTACGAATATTGGGTGTAGTGTATGTTACAAATGGGTTAGAAGTTGTTTGGATACAAATGGCACTTTCTAAATGGCATTCTAGATGTGCAATGAGAAAAATAAATGAGTAATGTAGTAGGGTAGCATTTGCAACTGGGATGCAGAGATAGCATCTTTAATGTCACTGAGGTTAAATAAAAACAGAATGCAACGATGTGTAAATCGTTTAAACCCTACATTCAATAGAAAATAGTACAATGACAATATTTTATTGTTTTCTTGAAAAATATAAGCCCACATTTCAAAAAAGTTTGGACAGAGACAGCAAAAGACTAGAAAAGTTGTGTGTAATGCTAATAAACAAAGTGTGGTTGAATATCACACAAATAATTAGGTCAACTGGCAACATGTCAGTAACATTATTGGGTATTAAAAGATTGTTCTAGAGAGGATGGGCCTGTCAGTAGTGAAAGTCTACATGGGAAAGTAGTGCAACAATTTAAGAATGGTGTTTCTCAATATAAAATTACAAAGAGATATTTGAAATTACTTTTGGGAATAATGGACGCTGCGTCCTCGGGACTAAAGAGAAGGTCCAGCCAGCTTGGTATCAGTACTCAGTTTGACAGCCAGCATATGTGATGGTATGGGGATGCATTAGTGCACATGGCATAGGTGACCTGCACATCTGTGAAGGCACCATTAATGGAGAACAACATATACAGGTTTTGGGGCAATATATGCTGTTGCAGACGTCTTTTTCAGGGAAGGCCTTGCTTATTTTAGCCAGACAATGTTAAACCACATTCAACACCTATTACCACAGCATGTATCTGTAGTAAAAGAGTCCAGCTGCTAAACTGGTCTGCCAGGAAACCCGTACTGCCTCATATTTAAAATATTTGGTGCATTATGAAATGCCACACTGTCAACTATATCAAGCAAGTATGGGAATTCATTTTGCTTTTAAAACTACAGCAGCCGGTCTCCTCAGTTCCCAAACGTTTTCAGAGTATTTTGAAAATAAGAGGTGATGGTGGTAAAACATTCCCAACTTTTTTTAAACATGTTGCTGGCATCAAATTCAAATGTTTCCAAAACAATACAGTTAAATTTGACATGCTGTCTTTGCACTATTTTAAATTGAATACAGGGACAGATGATTTGCATTTTTTTATTAGCATTTTACAACGAGGTTGGAAACGAGGTTGTATGTTCTAGCTCACAGGCTTACCGGTAATCTAGTCAGAATATGCAGTGGTGAAAAATGGAACACCTCCTTTTGTACCCCTACAGGTCTAGTCATGCCTTTCGGATTAGCTAATGCACCTTCTGTCTTCCAGGCCTTCGTCATTAATGTGTTCCGAGATCTGACAGGATGCTTCAACATTGATGACATGTTGATTTACTCCTCCACCTAGAAGGCCCACGTGACCAATGTCAGAGACATCTTACAGCGCCTGATGCAGTAGACAACCAGATCTCTAGTGATTGCTGAGAGTACTACAAGAGAAAAAGATCTAAACGTTGAATGGATTTCGTTTTGAGATTTTAGGGATTTTATGAAAAAAATGACGGTGGTAAAAAAGTATTCATAGTTAATTTACTCTTTTGTATATAAGTATTGTATAAAACTTTTTCAACTTCAGCCCCCTTGTACATGAGGTTGTACAGAATCCATAGATATAAAACACTTAATTTTGCTTTTATGTTAGAATATTTTTGAAGCCAAAATATCAAGACTGTGCCAAGCAGAGTAAAATAACTTTAAGTTTTAAGGGTAAACTAAGGTGTTAAGGGATTGAAATGGTCTCCTCAAAGCTGTAGAAAACATGTTATTGGAAAGTTATGAATAAACTGTATGGTATGGTTAGGTGTATGAAGAAAATATATGGAATGTTAAAAAAAACAATGTTCTAGTGTCCCCATGAGGAGATCCCCAAAGTGCACAGTGAGATTTCAGTAGGAACATGTGGTGTCCAATAACATGGATTCTGTGAAGGCCATCAAAGGAACACACACATACACACACAGTCCCATCTCCAAAAGAAATATTGATACGTTCTTCTCCTTGGTCGTTTCTTCCTCCCTCCCATCAGGAGTTTGCTCCTGATCAGGAGAATCTGGGATCTGGTAGGTGATAGAGAATCACAAACAATTTGGTATTTCCGACCCTAAACTATCATGGCTCTTCAACATAGTCGACAGTGAACCGCCAACAGAGATTCAAAGTAGAGTTTGTGCACGCACAACTTTACCTGGCTACACTCCCTACCAATCCTCTGCAAAACCAAATCCTGGGTCAAACGGAAGTCTGCCAGCTAGAGCTCTGCTATATCAACATATGGGAGAAAACCTTGTCCTGCTCTCTTTTCTCATTCTTCTCATTTCTTGTCACAATTGTAGATCAGAGTTCATTGTAGATCAGATCAGAGAACAGTCCTAGCCCTTACTCCTCTGTTATGGCGGAGAATAAATTGTTTACGATACATTTTACAGGTACAACATTTTTTAATAGCAGGATATTTTTAATGTGGCAAAATCAAAATGTTGTGAGCATGTTTTGTGAGAGTGGTATGCAGTTTCATGCCGATTTGAATGAAAATTGTAGTTACTGCTTCTAGTGGACGTGGCATTATTTAAATATCTAAGTAGGTGAGAGTTCACTGAGTTCATTGCTTTGTTAGACCGACACGTCTGTATAACATGGTCTCACAATACAGTGTGTTCAACAAAACAGAATTGTTGCTTTATAGACAATGCTTAAAGACTTTATTAGCATTAAATAGATACTTCCCAAGCAAATGATATGCAAAACATGATGCTTTACCAGGTGGCATATAATTAAATGGTGCTTTTCTTGAATGAAAAGCAAGGCCTTGGCCCCACCAAATGTGCCGTGCATATGCATAACAACAGAAGTTCAGTTATTTCCAATTAAGTGTGTTATGATACCTCCCTTTGGATGCATCGTGTTTGGGGTGTTGCATGTGTGGGATTTTCCTAATCATGTGACACATCGTGTGCGTTAATCAAATTTGTAACTGTCAATTTATGAATAATTTATACATCTACTCTCAACCAAAAAGCATCGTCACAACAGATAACTGTCAGAACAAATATTATTTGTGAAACAAACAAAAAGTTCAAAATACACTGCTCAATACACACTCAAACTACCTATACAGCTTCTGTCTGTAGCGAGAACAGAAATAGTTAATATGTAGCTAGCAAGTTATCCCTAAGAGGCAGACATACAAGCTGACAGATGTGCAGTTTTTAGCTTGACAAAACATTCAGAACTTTTGCATAGCCAACAAGTTATAGTTACTAAGCTGGTAGCCAAGTATTGGATGAAATCTTCCTGCTTGTTTTATTTGTAGCATTTGTCTCTTTAAATATTGTTTGGCAAATCGAAACGGCCATGAAACACGGTGACTGCACATATTAGCCTCTCCTCTATTGTCACATATGTTGTAAATAAAAAATGATATGTAGCGATATGGAAAGGGCTTGCAACAAAATGGTGCATGCACAACTCAATTGGCGCATTTGGTGCGTCGAACTTGTGTTGCACCGGAAGTATTTCCAATGCGATGCTGCATTGTCATGAATTTAGTGTAACACATGCGTTCTATATTTTTAACTTGTGCGTGGTTTAGCTGTTGTGTTGATATGATGGAAGTTCAAGTTCCCAATGATAGGAGTGGTACAGCATGACCATAGCCAACTAGATTTTGGGCAGGCAGAATTTGACAATATACTAAGCAAAATAATTAAATTGGCTGCAGTTGGCTACCTAACCACATCAAAAACAAAAATGGTAGAAATCGAACAACAGTCAGCTAGCTTTGTATCAAACTACTGTACAATGCTAACCGTTCCGCTCTAGCTTAGCTGAATCCCTAGCACCTATTTTCCAAATAGTTTTATGAACTCTGGTCGTATTGCGCAGGTTCTCTTGAGACTTCTCCATGCTTTCAACCGTAGTAATAGCGAGAGTACATGCATCAAGCACACAAAAAATACGTACAGGACAATTGTATAACCACAGTAACATGTGGTTATACAATTGAAGACATTATGCTCATGAGTTCATGTTGAGAGTTCATGCTGAGTTCATGTTCATCTTTAAGATAACTGGTCTTTTGTAAATAGCAACTCATGCATTTTGATAACATTTTCTGCATTCTGCCCATGACAGTCCCCTATGCGTTTTGTGTACGCCTCCACATGTTTGGACACACGCACACACGTTTTACAAAGGCAGGACACACAGGGATGGCCCAGGTACACGTGCTCACACAGATTAAAATGTACTTCAGTATATGTTTTCTCTTTAGGAAGAATTAAGTAATTACTAAACTTATTCTGTCCTAATTATTTATTCAAATACCAGTCATCTATGTTTTAAGGGGAGACACACTGGCCAGGCAAATTGTGTTTGCAAATTAATTTAATATAGCCAACTGTGTGTTGCCTGATTCTTTGTTGATGAATATCCAAACAAAAATGTTTTTTTTCTACAGTAGTACTTGTCAGCTAGGAATTTTGTAAAGTTGGCTTCAGCTGGCCCTTACAGGTTCCCAGTCTCGCTTTGTAAACATTATAAAACCCAATTGGCTCCCAGGTCAGCCTCTGCCTCACTGTCATAGCACCGCCCTCCAAAAATATATTTAGGGAGAAACTATTCACCAGTCACATACTGTCTCTCCTGGGTCCTCCGTTTACCCGGAGGCCATTTAATAAATGGAAAAAACTGAAAACGGGATAACCATATGGGAGAAGCAGAAACAAAATAAAACACAGAAAAGACCAATGCTATGCAAGGATGGAAACAAATCGAAGACCACACGATGCGATGGGGAAGCAGGAACTTAAATAGGGACTGTAATGAGGGAAAACAGGTGAAGGCAGTAATAAACAGAACATGACTAAATAGGCATGTCCACACTGCACCTTAGCCTAGGGCAGGCTGGCTGTGTTCTTGAGCAGGGTTAGCACCAAATTTTTGGGGCTAGCCCCAGAAACACAGACAAAATAACCAGTGTGAAATGGTGTCAAGAACAAAATCATAGAACTTTTATTGTCCAATCACAAAAGCTTTCACTAAATAAACATACACTATACGTGGCCATTACCAACAGCTACATTGTATTTCTATTTCAGTACTTTCTCTTACCAAACATTTGTTGCAGCTTGATTTTGACATAAATCTAGCAAATATCTCAAAAGAATGAAGGTTGGCTACTGTAGTGATGTACTGTAACATTATTCACAGGCCAGAGAGAACAAAACATTTGTAGCTTATCATGCATTCATATACACCAATCAATCATAACATTATGACCACCTGCTGTTGTGGCAATTTCTTAACTAATGTATTTTGGAAACATGTTGCTTGTCTATTACATGGTGTGTAACTCTGGTCTTTGGTTGTGACATACATGTCTATATTATACAGGGGATCATGAGATATTCTGAATAGGGGTATCTGTCCTTTGTTCCTTAGGAATGTGATTGTGGGGGACGGTAGGGGCAGTTGTCCCTTTAGGTAAACACAACAAGGAACAATATGGCAGGATGCTGTAAGCCCTAATTGAATTGAAGAGGTTACCCATGTGGAGAAGGACAGTATGCCCTTTGTGTCAGGCCTAGGTGGTAATAGAACAAAAGGAATGTATTCTATTGAGTTAGCACAGAGGTGCAGCATTATACCACACCCCTTTGACTGTTATAAATACGAGCTGTACATGTAATTTACTTTAGAGACTCCTCGAATGATTATTCGGTAAGCATTTGA
>JACXGJ010007646.1:0-29773 GCA_016801105.1 Esox niger
CTTTATTTTCATTACAAAACATTGATTATTATCACCGCCACGTCTCTGAGCCTGTGTCCTACCCCCAGCACCGTGACAATAATACAGGATCGTCCCCAATTTTCCTACTCTAATCCATTCACTACATTTTCACAAGCTTGGATTGACATGAGAAATAATAAAACCAAAAGAGTTTCATAAGACATAGTAGTAAATAATAACTCAGAATGACAGGCATGTTGTCTGTCATTCAACATCATCAATACCCTCGTTACAGAGACCCAGATGCACGGTAACATTTAGAAATGTGGTTCACCCAGATACACAAGTTGCCATTCCTGTAGGCAGAAGAATCTCCCCCCACACATTGCGCGTGAGCTGTGTGTGTATGAGTGAGAGTTATTAAGCCAATATCCCACATGTTGGAAAGTAAAGTCACTTTTATTTATTTAGCGCATTTAAAAACAACAGAAGTTGACTCAAAGTGCTTTAAAGTCGAGGCAGGTAAATTATTATCCACCTAAATATAGGTAAGCTATATATGTGCAGGCCCAAGAACGAACATGTTAGACGGGCCATTGAGTTCTATGGGCGGGCACGTTTATTCTACAAATTAGAACAGTTACTTCAGCACAAGGGACAGAAAGCAAATAATTTTTGCATGCTTGGCTTGCTGAAACTGTACACTCTCAAAATACACACCTGAAAGTCAACAGAAGTTTGTTGTGCAACTGTCCTCAACGAGACAGCACCTGGTTATATGACTACGTGTCAAAATGGTTGGAAAGTAGGGGAAGTGGCTGCTCTATTTAAGGATACATTCCAGTGCAAGTATTTGAATTATTTTGCAATACCTCTGTACATTGAAGAGATCTCCCCAAAATTCGTTTTTAACCATTTACAGACCTCCACAATATTCCACACATTTGATTGATGATTTTGTTGCACTACTTACTCTCTGTTATATTATATTGAATATAACCTGTTTATTATAACATGGGATTTTAGCATCTACATGGATATTAATACAGACAGTAATACTTAAGAACATTTTGCATTTTTGATCTCACTCAGAACATGAGAGGTCACATTCAAGGCGACATTTTACATCTTGTAATCTCCAAACGTCTTGATTTTTCCTCTGTCGTTGTTAAAGACCTGGCGCTGTCTGATCATTTCTGTGTATTTTTTGAATCACTGATCAACCCGGATGTTCAAGTAAACTCTGTTTCTGTGACACCACTGCTCAGTTTTTGGAGGCCATAGCTATCACTCCTACAATAAGAGCAGAGTCAGTGGATGTACGCTTGGATTATTTTAACGCCAAAACATTGAATGTCATGGATAGTGTTGCACCAGTAAACATGCATCTATTCTGAACAACTATAGACCTGTATCAAACCTCCATTTTATAGCCAAGATCATTGAGAAGGTTGTCTTCAATCAACTCAGTGATTTTGTGAACTCAATTGGTCGTTTAGACAAATTTCTGTCAGACAATCAGCCATAAGTCTTCCATCTATGCAGTCTGTCAGTTTCTTGATCTGTTCATGATTAACTTTCACTGAAGCAACAACCACAGCCTCCCACATGCTGTTCAAGTGGTGTATTGCCTTCCCTTGTCTGTAAGTCTTATGTTTGAGAAAGGCTCACAAATTCTCAATAGAATTTAATTCAGGAGAGGAAGGGGGCCTGGTCATTATTTGGGCATCGTTGTGGCCCTTGCTGGCTAGCCAAGCAGTGGAGTACTTGGATGCATGTGATGGAACTATAGACCTGTATCAAACCTCCATTTTATAGCCAAGATCATTGAGAAGCTTGTCTTCAATCAACTCAGTTATTTGCGAACTCAATCTGTCGCTTAGACAAATTTCTGTCAGGATTTCGACCTCACCACAGTACTGAAATAGCTTAAGACATTTTAAATTATTTAAGTCAGACTACTTATTTGGATAAAATAACAGATCTGGTTCTATGAGATCAGTGCTGCATTTGACACTGTAGCTCATAGAACACTTTTAGACAGGCTGGAAAATTGTGTAGGACTCTCCGGGTCATGTTTGGAAAGGGGCCAAGCTTATACATTTTGTGTTATCAATATTTTAGATTAATTTGCATTTAAACAAGTATGACCAAAAAGTATTACACATTATAGAGCTAAAGAGTTTAAGGCTAGTTCATTATTGGGGCTTGCACAGCAAAAGCCCTAGGTTAGTTCTTCGACGTGCTTCTTCTTATTATTATTATTAGGAACACTACTCCTCCTACACCATTTAAGCTAGATACTTTGTTCAAACTTTAAAACATGTGAACTGGTCCAGATTAACTTGCTTGCACACAACATTTTCATACATTCATACTTTTATTCAAGTTTTAATGTGATTTCTTCAGAATTCTGAAGTTTCCATTGTTTACAGTCCAACATTCTAATTACTTTTTGAAAAGTCACGGTTGTTGCAACCAACCTATTTTAACACCTTTCCAAACTACTTTGAGGATTTTTTTAAGATTGTGAGCGTCCTCACATTTAAATCAGAAAAGATTATGAAAATATCTCTTACCAAACTGGAGTTCTCTAGCAACTGGAGTCACCATAGCAACAGAAATGTTTCCAACTTTTCAAAAACATCTCCAAAGGAAAGTATTCTGAATCAGTCCCACCAACATGGAACGTAAATGTCGATATATTTCACAGCTATGTTAATCGTAAAGAATTTTGAAAATGTTTCTTACCAAACTTGAGCTACTTCAACCAGAAAATCCATAGCAACAGGATTTTTTCCTACTTTTCAAAAACAGCTCCAATGGAAAGTACTTTCTGAACACGACAAACAAACACTGCTTTATGTAAATGTACCTCTACCTTTTGCCTACAAGAATCAGAAAGAAATAAGTATCTCTTACCAAACTTGAGATATTGCAACCACAGTAACTATAGCAACATGATTTCTAGCAATATTTCCGAACTACTGCTGTTTTTAACCCACTTTCCCAGTAAGATAGACAAAAAGCATGAATACGTCTTATAATCCTCCTCTTCTCAGCTATTTAAGTCTGTAAAAAATAAAACAATATCTCTAATCTCTTTTCAGAAACCACTCCAATGGAATATACTTCCTGAAACAGATACAGAGACCTGGATGTACTTATATGTACATAGAATTCTTACCAAAACATCTTTTACCAAACATCATCAGAAATGTTTTGATACTTTTACACATACATTGATATCAGCTTTCAAAGACAATTCATACATTAAAAACGTATATTGTTTAAAATTTGCAGTACCAAAGAACCAGCTAAATCTACTTCGAAACCATAAAAGCAAGCCCCAGTAACTGTACTTGTAAAGTTCATATCTAGTTAATGTAATTATTTGGGCATTTATGCTGTTAATATTTTACAAATGAAATATTCTGCAAATGGAACTTTGTCCTGCTTATAAATTAAATGGTGCCACTCATTATGCTGCTATTGTCCCACCATTTGCAACCACATGTCTAAAATCCTGGACACGCTATTGGGTAGCTTTTAAACTGGGATATCTCGTTTTGCCTCTGTGACAGAATCTGACTGTTCAACGACGTAGGTCAGATGGTCCAAAATTCTTCAATCACCCCAAGCAGCAGCTTCGTTTTTTGTGTGGTGGCCAGCACAGTGCTCTTGCAGGGTGGTGTCATGTCCCCACCTCTGTGATCACGCGGAAGCGAGTCCTCACGTCCCTGAGCAGCAAACGCGCACCTGTTCCCACACCTGTTCCTAATCCCCGATTCACACACCTGTTCCCACTCATCTCATCAACAACCGTACTTATACAGAGGCTAGCACGTCAGACAGATGTGGAGGAAATTAAGGAGGTAATAAAGGAGCTTTGACAAATATTGTGACATTTTGACTGTCAACAAACAGACGGAAGTTGAAAACAGTACCTAATTTTCATGAGCAGATTCTTCAAATCCTGATACTGAAAGCACAGAGTAGACTTTGTAAACAAAATGACTATACACATATGAAAGGTTAAACAACTGGTGATCTTATCATTATTAACAATGCTTAGTTAAAATTAAAGTTACTCACCTCTTGTACTTATCTAAAACAATCCTAATGATTTATATTTCTTAATAACTTGTTGTAGGTGTGTGTGAACTGTGATTATAATTCATGAATATAACAATCCTTCACAACTCCCCTATTTGTGGCTTCTTCGAAGTCACACAAATTGGGCCTGAAAACGACTAATGAGGAGGAGAACTCAGTACCAACAGAAAAGTTTAAATCAACCCGATCATTTAACGCCAATCTCCTCAGTCAACCAGCGTCCCCAGACGCTGTAAGCCAAACCTCTTCCCCTCTTATTGGCTGAGTGGAAGTAAAAGAATTTCCAACCTATCCAATCAATAAGATATGTGTGTGTGTGTGTGTGTGTGTGTGTGTGTGTGTGTAATCATGTGTAGATATCTTTCTGAGCCTTTGTAAAATATGGTGTTTCAAATAATTCTAGCCATAATTATAATAGCGACTAGACCAGCTGTACCCATGAAGTAGAGTAATAATGAATATTTGAGGTAGAGCTATGAGGAGAAACAGTAGAGTTAAATCAAAAATACATGGAATCACAAAAATAACAGTGAACCGTTAAATTTTTCCCCACCAATACGTCTACAGCCTCCCAGGAACCCAAAATCATCTTTATTAGAGAACAGTCCCACTCCAAGTTTGATGTTCAGCAGTGCAAAGTCCTTGTTTGTCCACAGGAGGCAGTCCCCCCATTGGCACAAAGCACAGTTGTAGGGTTCAGGATGTTGATCATGGCTCAGCCCACATGCATCAATTAACAATTACAATTTGGAATCTTAATATGTTCACCTGGCACAGCCAGAAGAAGACTGGTCACCCCTTGGAGCCTGGTTCCTCTCTAGGTTTCTTCCTATATTTTGGCCTTATAAAGGACATTTTTCTAGCCACTGAAGTTCAACACTACTGTTGTTTGCTCCTTGGGGTTTAAGGCAGAGTGTATAGTGAAAGCACTTTGTGACAACTTCTGATGTAAAAAGGGCTTTATAAAATACATTTGATTGAATTTGATTGATCCCTTATAATGTGTCTGTCGTATTCACTGTCCTTTGCTGCAGAACTGGCAATGACTTCAAATATAAGGACAAGGATAGTGACTGTGTACTGGCCTATCATAAGTAGGAGCATCCGAGTGTGGATCTGAAGGTTTAACGACCATCATACCAATCATTTGAGCACAACCTCTGTCCATCTGAGTATAAACATCTCCCATCTCTGCATACACCTCTTTGAAGTACGCATACACCAGTGGAGTATTCAGGTCTGCCAATCCATTGATTCCTGTAGAACTGCTGTTCAGTACCTGGGTTAGTACCTGGGTAAGTTAACTGTTCACACACTGGGTTAATAAAAGGGATGTAGATGGGTTCACCATTGTCATTGCATGAAGCTCCATTCCTATTCACATATTGACCAGGGTATCCAGAACGTGGATTTACCAATGGACCGTTGTCTCCATCTGAGTTTGGGGTCCACGTAGAGGGATCTGAGTGTCCACAGTCCGAGTAACAAAATGCTCTGAGGACAAGGACTGCACAGCATGACCCTAATGCCATTAAAACTAGTACTCTCCCTATCACCACCCCTATCTTAGGGAGCATAGCCCCCCATCTGCCAACGACGGCTCTAATCCATCCCAAATGCGAGCATCCCTGGCTGCATTGTCTTTACTTCCTGTATCAGTCGTTTTAGTTTAGTCATGGCCTGATTAAACGTACCTTTTAGTGCGGTCAGGTGCTGCTTTTACTCTACACTTCTTTCGTCTACATCTAATCAGATGCTTCACATTTTGTATTTCTTCTCTGTCTTGCGGGCCACACTCACTATTCTCACTACGATCCATGATAATCCATTGATGTTGCCTTTCTTAAACTCTTCCTAACCACACGCTTTCAAAGGTTCAAAAATGTTTAAAAGGTTTATATGTAATTTGCAATAACAAGTTATGGCAATGAAATGCTTGGTTTTCCTACTCCCAACAGTGCAGTTGAAAGTTAAAAAGTAAGAGTAATTATAATATAAGATGGGGTTTGTAGACCCCAGACCTGAATCCAGTCTAAATCCTCTGTGGGGTGACCTGAAGAGGGCTGTGCACAGGAGATGTCCTCACAATCTGATGGATTTGGAGCACTTTTGCAAAGAAGAGTGGGGAAATATTGCCACGTAAAGATGAGACTCCTACCCAAAAAGAATGAGTGCTGTATCAAAATCAAAAAGTGTTTCAACAAAGTATTTGTTTAAGGGTGTGCACACTTATGCAACCAGGTTATTGTGAGATTGTTATTTTGTAATTTTAACCCTAAAAGATTTCCGTTTGTTTTTCAATTGAATTGTTCATGTTATAGGTCACACTAAAGGTGAACAAGTTGTGACATAATTCTTCTTTGTCTCATTTATTTTACATCAGAAACATTATCATTTTAACAGGGGTGTGTAGACTTTTATATCCACTGTACAAGGGCCAACAGTCCCGTAACAGCCAATATTAGGCCCCCTAACTGCCAGACAAATACATTATTGTTTAGCTTGAGAAACAAACATCTGTCCTCTACTGGCAGCTTCATTAAATAGTACCTTCAAAACACCAGTGTCAACGTTAACAGTGAAGAGGATACTCCGTGATGGAGGCCTTTCTTCTGTCCAGTGTCGGTGTTCTATTTTCTATCTTAATCTTTTCTTTTTATTGGCCAGGCTGAAATGCTTCTTTTTTTTTGCAACTCTGCCTTTAAGGGCAGTATTCTGGAGTGTGCGGGACAATAATGGATGGGAGATAATACACAAAAGCAGTTTACTTAAAGGTTTGGCGGACATGGCAGAGACTGTACGTCTAATGATCACTTGGCGTTTGTCTTCCCTTGAATCGCTCACTCACCTCCAGCTGTCCTCATGCAGTTAGTTGACCACCCACAGCTAGCACTTAGCCAAAATCTAGCCCTGCTCAATCACTAGATAGTAATTCTGCCCTCGGAGACAGTCAGAAATGGAAGAAATATCTTTAATATCTTTGACAGTATCATTCACTATCAATGAATTGCTGTTATAGGACTCTATCCAGGTAAAAATCTGATGATCAACTGTGTGTTTACCAATGATGATATTTTAGCAAGACAAGATTATTTAGAGGTCAGTTAGGTGGGCAGTTATTTGAGGAATTAGTCTACCCTGCTGTGATTTTCCACATCTGACAAACCAACAAAAGGTGCACCTAACCCATGCAATCATTTACCACAGAAATGGTCTCCACTATCCATAAGGACAGATGCTTCTCAGAAACACAAAACAAAACACAAAAAATCAGAGGATCAGAACGCTCCCAGTCCAAACAAAACATAAGCCAATACAAAGGAAGGGAAGACAAACCCCAGATCCGATTAATGGCACCACAAGCAATAAATCAGAGAATAGTTGTCACAGTTGTGGGACAGGACACAAGGCACAGAGCAAGAGAAGTGGGAAAACACTACTTTTATTTCAAACAAAAGAAAATAATAGTATAACCTTGAACTGAATGCAGAAACAGCACAATCAGTGAATCACAAAGCAAATGACGACTTAAATAGGGTCTCCAATTATAGGCCACGCAGTGCAGCTGCCTCTTATTGAGGAGACCAAAAAGCAGCAGCGCAGAGATGCCTAGAGGCACTTCTGCAGTCAGGCCCTGACTGTGACCCCCAGACGCATAGAAATGCCTAGTGGCACCCCAGGCAGTACCTATCAGTAGTGCAAGTGGGGAGTCACCAAATGCAAACTAAGGAATATCAGCTAGGCCTGGGGTACTCAAATCAGGCCCTCTGAGCGAGTTTGTCAAAAAAAATTAATTGCAACCCTCTAATCAGGGACTTTTTCAGACTTAAGACACCAGGTGGGTCCAGTTAATGATGAGGTAGAACAGAAAACCAGCTTTTCTGTTTTGAATACCCCTGGGTTTGGTCGAATCCAGAGCCAAAAACAAACACCACCTGCAAAAAAAAACATGAGATTGTGTTCCATCTATGAAGGATTGTACACAAGGCATCAAGCATGCCAGCCTCTCGAGATGACTGACCGAAAATAGCAGTAGTGGAAAAAGCCCAATTCAAAAGTCTTGGAGGACAGCAAGAACATTTGCATTTAAGCTTAGGGGCACTGGAAAAGCCTCGTCACAGCTCTACTCAGGTCGAAATTTCTGCATAATACATTTTAATTCAAAGATTTTGAGATACAGGATTTTGGATTTCCATGAACTGTAAACTGCAATCATCAAGATTGAAACAAAAAAGGCTTTATATGTTTCACTTTATCTGTAATGAATCTAGAATACATGATGGTGTCACCTTTTGATTTGAATTACATAAATAAAATTACTATATAATCATGGTCAATGTATGCCCTCTTGTGGTATTGCCTGTTGCAGCATATACAATATGTAATGAATGTTTGTATTCTTATTTATTGTATATTTGGGTAAATAACTATTTTGTTCCCTGAAATTAATTTTAAGGCCTCAATATATATTTTTTCTTAGCTTGTCAGTATTAAACATACATTAGACTATACAGTAAAGCTTTAGTTAGACATTGAGCACCCAAAAAATGCCAAAATATTTTTAGGACAGTCTATATCTACGGACTAAAATAGTAGATAACTCTATGGCTGTGAACAATGAAAAACTAAAATCTCAATCTGCTGCCTTGTACACTGATAACATTCAAACCACATGGTTTCAAAGGTTCAAAAAGGTTTATTTGTCATTTGCATTAACAGGTTATGGCAATGAAATGCTTTTTTTTCCTACTCCCAACAGTGCAATTAAAAGTAAAAAAAACATTATTATAATACAACAATAAGAAGATAACACAATAGATCAATTATAACACTACAAAAACATGCATTAATAATAACTATACAACTGTACAACCGTGAATCAATGTAAAAGTGACAGGTGTGCATGGGACTATGGATGGAAGGGAAGAGGGGTTCCTGAATTGAGCAGCTTTACAGCCTGAGGAAAGAAACTGTCCCGTAGCCAATTAGTCTTAGACAGAATACTCCTGCACCTTTTGCCTGACGGAAGCTTGGTTAACAGTCCATGGCATGAGTGGCTGGGATCTGTTATGAATCATTTGCTCCTCCTCCTAGACCTATCTGTGAAGAGATCCTGCAGGGATGGCAGGTCAGACCTTCACCCTATGAATTGCTTTGCACTCGAGGGTGGTGCAGCTGCCAGGCGGGAGACACAGCCTATACTCTCAATAGTGCATCTGTAAAAGTTGTTGAGTATCCTAAAGTATCCATGTCAAATCTTCTTAATTACCATAGGAACAAAAGACGTTTCCTTGCCTCCTTCACCACAATGTTGGAGTGATGAGACTAGGTCAAGTCATTGCTGTTGTTGACACCAAGGAGCCGGATGTTGTGAACTCTCTCTACTGCAGACCAATTGAGATGTATGGAGACGAGGTCTACACGCCGATGATGTCAGTGCTCTTACCTCGACTCTATAGGCTGACTTGTCATTGTCAGAGATCAGGCCTATGATGGTGGTGTCGTCAGCAAACTTAACGATGGTGTTGGAGACGTGAGTTGCCAGGCAGATCCCTGAGCATCACCGCCAGCTTGTGGGGCACAGTGGTGTTGAAGGCTAAGCTGTAGTCAATGAACAGCATTCTCACATATGTGTTCCTCTTGTCCAGAGGAGAGAGTGCAGAGTGGATAGTCAGGGTAATGGCATCCTCTATGGATCTGTTATATCTATAGGTAAACTGCAGCGGGTCAAGTGTTACCAGCATGGAGTCTGTGATGTGAGACATCAGCCAGTTGGTCTGCACAGACCTTGAGAACACAGCCTGAGAATTTGTCTGGTCCAGAAGCCTTGCAAGTGTTAATCCTTTTTAGTGCTTTGCAAACATCTGACCTGGTCATTTGTAAAAGGTAGCCATCCTGGTCCATTTGAATGTCCATGCCAGGGATGATGTTCTCAAAGCGAGCATAGAAATTGTTCAGTTCCTCTGGGAGAGAAACCAGCACTTCTCCCACACTGCCTGAATAGCCTTTAGAGTCAGCGATGGTTCTCAGACCACTCCACATGTTTCTGGTATTGGAGCCCTGGTAGAGAGACTTTACTTTAACTCTGTATTGGCTTTTTGCAGTTGTTATTGTCATACCAGGATCTTTTATAATTGTCCTTGCTGCCGGAGTAGAATGTTGCAGTCCGTATGATAAACATACCTTCTAAAAAAGGGAATTTCTATTTGAAATCTCAATGCACGCAGTCATTTGCATAATCCATTAATGTTTCATTACTTTATTTAGAGATGGATAATTACAAAATCTACATTGAAATATTTCAGAAAATGGCTTTTAGAAACAAAACTTATATTTAGATGTTAATTTACTATAAACTGTACAGTAACTGACAAAATAAAAAGTTTCTCTCTATATATATTGAAACCATGGTGGCTGGGAGACTGTAAGTTACTGGGAATGCAACTCTGGTTATATGAGTGGAGTGGAGGGGCTTTTGCTCCTAGTGGTTACCCATGGGCAGGCATATGAAAAACATAAGCAGTCCATGGTAAAGTGAAGGAAAGTTGAGCTCAAGTGAAGCAATAGTGTCAAATAAGCACAACGTATAACTCACGCACCACACATCACCAGATGAGGGTTATGAGAATACAGACATACAAAAAATATAAAATGAGGTAAACCCCAGTGAGGCGCCAAACCCAAGCCAATTGTATTGGCAAGTAGCGACAATACCACTGAACCAAACAACCCAGCCTGGCATAGTGCACCGATGATGCCACTCCCATAAACGCTCTGATAGAGGAAGAACATGTAGTTGGTCAGGAAAAGTTCAAATTCCCTCTCTGCCCCTACCACTGGTGAGATTGACGAAGAGGAAGAGACATGGCCCAAGAGAAAGGGATGAGAGAAAGGAAGAGCTTGGTCCACGGAACAAGAGCCTTGAGCACTAACTGAAGAAGAATTATGGCCAACCAGAGGGAGGTGACGAAAGAGCTCCAATCGTCCCTCATTGATCTTCTTAAAAGAGGCGATGGCAATGTGCACGGCATTGCCGAATAAACCATCCTGGGAAAGCGGTGCTTTGAGGAAGGTTGTGCAATCAGAATTGTGCAGGGAAGACAGATAGCCAAAGGTGCTGATAGCGTAGGATTTACCGGAGCTCTGGCAGAAGATGGAGTAGACCAGGAAACCTCGGTGAGTGCCTACAAACACCGGACTTAAGGCACCAGAGAGTACCCCGGCTTGACGCGCTCAGCCCAGGAGCCAAAGGACATGTCAGAAGTTTCTTTGGCATCATCAGAGCAGGCTGGGGCAGCTGGATCTGTAAGGCAGCCCTCTGGATCATGCCCACAAACTCCACGCGGAGAGGGGGCGGGCCGCGGAGATGTTGATTTTCTCTTTTTAGAAGTTTGCACGTGTAGAGGGGGGCAAAGGGGTGCAGGAGGAGCAAGCCAGAAGGTCGGCAAGACTCGCGAGCATGGGCTGGTCCCAGGCAGGAAGCACAAGACCTGTGTGAGTCCTTTTCCAGCACCAAGTCAGTGTAATGGCAAGCAGCAACTAAAAAATTCATCATGGCGGTGATGTCGGACTGAAGAACGCCAACAACAAATATTCTTAGGCAGAAGAGAGTAATCAGTAGTGACTCAGCAAGAACTCTTGCTGAATATAAAAGGGAGTGTGTTCTCTTGGCTCACGGGTCCTATATGGGGGAGGTGTGCCCTGACTGGCTGTTGCATCTTGCATAAGGACTTTTCAGTACATCCGCTAACGCGCCAGGGGTAAACCAGTAGGAGCTAAAGCCTTTCTTGGGAGTGAAGCTCCATGACACATAACGCTGCAGGTACCTCGAGGCGGGAGTTCCCCCACACCCAAAGGGCCCCGCCCTGCATAGCAAAAAATAAGCTAGGCCTATATATAAAAATTCAAAAGCAAAACACTCTGAAGGTGCAAAAAGTCCACTCATTGAGAGTACCTGATTCGACTGCCTGAGTCATCCCACTTCCAGTCCAAAATGTTGGCAAGATAGTCTCTAAATCCCCGAATCTAGCAACAATGGTCTTTGCATATCTTACATGCACTACGCTGCTTTCAAAATAGCCAATCATTACGTTTTGATAGATGATGGTAGACATGAGTGAATTATAATGCAAGTGGTGCACAAAAGTGCAGGAACAGTGTTATCTGAACAAGCCAAAGATGATGTCCTCTTTTAGCAGGATTTTGGAAATCGGTTCTGGGTGTTATTATTTATGATGCATTTTCAGATGTCAAAACGTTTGAAATGAAAGATTGGAGAGAGGAACAGAAGCGTTCAATTTGCAGTGGTCTCTTAATTTGAACCCTTCTGTACCTCACTCAAAACCTTCCTTTTCGACTTTTTTGGAAAGGAAAGAAAAAGGTACATTGGACATTTTTTTTCTTCCATAGCTGTATATCTACAGGCAAAGACCGTGGTGTGGTACTTGGATACGTGGGTGTAACCTAATTTGTTAACAATCTTGTGTTGTTTAATGTTGTTTAATCTTCTTTCCTCCCCTTATTCTGACATTTCAAACTGATATTTCCATCCGTGTCAATAAAATAGTTTGAACTATAATGGATGTGCAATACACATTGTTAATTGAGTAATTATATTTTGGAAATTTCATGCTTGGGTGTTGGTGTTGAACAAAGAGCAATAAGTTATATATCGCTGTCCGTAAATTTAGCTGTCTCTTTTCCATTACTGAATATGTATAGTTAAAGAGAGAGTTTTTCCAAAAATAATATTTCGGTGACAGTCCCCTTACCCCAAGTAGGTCCTTCAGGCCCAGAGTCATTTTTTAAAACAATCCATAATTCAGCTCTTCCTCAGACTAAGTAATTAGCAATATTAGTTTATTACCAATTAATGAATAAAAACCCTATCGCAAAGCTCCATTTTTCTGAATGCAAAGCTGCAAGCAGAAAACTACTCATAAACACTCCAAAGACAAGTGGTGCTAACCTCAAAAATATGACAGTGTTGTATTCCTCAAAATAAAGTTTCAATTTTCACAATATAATTCTCATTGCAAAAATAAACGGGTACATCCTGTATTTACTGGTCAGTTTTGTTCGGAACTGTATTGATCCACACGTTCATTCGGAAAACGTAAGTGCATACACAAAAGTTAGTATTCACTAGCTAGAAGAGAAAGGAAAATACATGTATTATATCTGACTCTGTATACGAGCAGGAAGAAAAATATTTAGGGGACTGAGCCTTGTTCCAACCATTATACACAGATAATGAATTGACCGAATAGAATCTAGGAGAGCAGCTAAAGGGTGGCAACGGTGTACACGTAAACCCCAACCCTTGCCCAGATTATCACAGGGGCCATGTATCGTGAGATTTTGAGTGAAAACCTCCTTCCATCAGCAAGGGCATTGAAGATGAAACATGGCTGGGTCTTTCAGTATGACAATGATCCCAAACACACCGCCTGGGCAACGAAGGAGTGGCTTCGTAAGAAGCATTTCAAGGTCCTGGAGTGGCCTAGCCAGTCACCAGATCTCAACCCCATAGAAAATCTTTGGAGGGAGTTAAAAGTCTGTGTTGCCCAGTGACAGCCCTAAAACATCATTGCTCTAGAGGAGATCTGCATGGAGGAATGGGCCAAAATATCAGCAAAAATGTGTGAAAACCTTGTGAAGGCTTAAAGAAAACGTTTGACCTCTATCATTGCCAACAAAGGGTATATAACAATGTATTGAGATTAACTTTTTTTATTGACCAAATACTTCTTTTCCACCATAATTTACCAATAAATTCATTAACAATCCTACAATGTGATTCTCTGGATTTTTTTTCTAATTTTGTCTCTCATAGTTTAAGTGTGCCTATGATGTAAATTACAGGCCTCTCTCATCTTTTTAAGTGGGAGAACTTGCACAATTGGTGGCTGACTAAATACTTTTTTGCCCCACTCTATGAATACTTTTTACTGAAGCGTTTTTGAGAAAATCGGATTTAAACATATAGTACATCTCTACAATATGGAGACATGGATGCTGTCAATAAATAATAACGCCATGATCAGTTTATAATACAACGTTTGAACTTGAGTAATAAAACTGATTTCTTCCTCAAACTTCTGTGACCGGTGTATTCATTATTTTGTTTAAGTAGCCAAACTATCTACCTTTCAAACAAGTATTTGGGAGAATTCAGAGGTAATTTTATGTTGTTATCGGTTCTGCATGCTACGTCTAGGTCTCAGCGCTCTGTTTTTCAATTGAATCAATGGCATTGTACCAACTTCAGTCGTTCCAAATCGTTCCGTTGTGTCTTCGCTTCCCTGTACTGTTGCTTGGTTTTCCAAATTTTATCAGGCATCTGTTTGCTAGATTGGATGAAGACCATTACGAGAAGAGGTAGCAAATGATACACATTGCTATTCGAATAGCACAACATGCGGCATTTTCTATTGAGTCAATGGCATACTATGCTAAGCCTGTGGTCAAGTCTGTAAAAAGATGGACCAATGAGTCCTAGGTGGAATTACAAGCCTGCTTCAATTCTACTGATTGGAGTGTCTTAGAGGCTGCAGCCACAGACCTACACGAACTCACTGACACTGTGTCATCTTACATTTGTTTTTGTGAAGACCTGTGTGCGACAAAAAACTTTGCACATACTCAAAAACCCTGGTTTACAGCAAAACTCAGGCAGCTTCATTAGTCCAAGGAGGAGCCCTACAGAAGTGGAGACAGAACCCTGTACAATCAGGACAGAAAGACACTGACAAGAGAAGTCAAAGCAGCAAAGAAAAGCTATGCTGAAAAACTGTCATCTCCACTAACTGACCCCCCCTCCTGCACTAATGAACTGCGAAGAGGGTGTACGGCAGCTCTTTCAGAGGGAGAAGTGCAAGAAGGCTACTGGCCCAGACGGTGTGTCACCATCCTGCCTGAAGGTTTGTGCTGAACAACTGGCCCCCATCTTTACACAGATCTTCAACAGATCTCTGGAGCTGTGTGAAGTTCCCTTGTGCTTCAAATGCTCCACAATTATCCCGGTCCCCAAAAAACCCTCCATCACTGGATTGAATGACTACAGACCTCACATCTTTGATCATAAAATGCTTTGAAAGATTAGTGTTGGCCCACCTGAAGGACCTCACAGGTCCCTTGCTAGTCCCCTTGAAGTTTGCCTACTGGGCTAACAGGTCTGTGGGTGATGCTGTCAATATGGGCCTGCACTACATCCTGAAACACATTGACTCTCCAGGGACATACGCAAGGATCCTGTTCTTGGACTTGGCATTCAACACCATCATCCCAGACATCCTCCGTACCAAACTCATCCAGCTCACTGTGCCACCCTCCACCTGTCAATGGATCACAAACTTCCTGACCAACAGGAGTCAGCAGGTGAGGCTGGGGAACACCACATCCAGCATCCAAACAATAACTACCGTGCTCTCCTCATTGCTCTTCTCCCTCTAAACAAACGACTGCACATAACGAGACCCATCTGTCAAACTACTGAAGTTCGCAGACGAACACTACGGTCATCATCCTCATCCAGGACGGTGACGAGTCTGCCTACAGACAGGAGGTTGAACAGTTAGTCCTCTGGTGTGGTCAGAACAACCTGGAGCTTAACACTTAAAACTGTGGAGATGACTTCGGACTTCAGGAGGAGACCCCCCGATTTGGCCCTGCATCACCATTCTCAAGAACCCTGTGTCTGTAGTGGAATCCTTCAGGTTTCTGCCATCCACCATCTCCCAGGATCTAAAGTGGGAGCCCAACACAGATGCCATCAATAATAAGGCCCAGCAGAGGATATACTTCCTGCGCCAGCTTGAGAAGCTTAACCTGTCCATGGAACTATTGATCCACATTTGCACAGCCATTATCCAGTCTGTTCTCTGGATGTCAATCACTGTTTGGATCTGCCACGAAACTGGAAATGAACAGACTGCAACGGACTGTCAGAACTGCAGAAAGATCATTTGTGCCAACCTGCCATCCATCCTGGACTTGTACAAAACCAGAGTCAACAGAAAGGCAGGAAACATCACACCCTGGTTACAACCTGTTCCAGCCCTTCCCCTCTGGTAGTTGCCATCCATTAGATCCCATCCACTGTCATTATGTAAATAATTATACCTGTACAATATTATTCATTTCCAGCACCCTTTATACCCTGCTCATTGCAGTCGTACTATGTTGTTGTTATTTTTTTGTGTATTTATGTGTACTCTATATTGCAGTCAGCGACTTTTGTTGAGTGTCCTTTGTTTAAGTCTTTTAAGAGTAAGCATTAAAAAAAGTCTACATAATCCAGAGTCAAATTTCTTGTATGTGTCCACATACCTGGCGAATAAAGCTGATTCTGATACTGATTCTGATCAAGTGTAGAAATAACGATGTATGCTAATGATTGAACCCACTATCAACTTTGGGCACAAATTGATATGGCAGATGAACTTTGAGCTGTATGCAGTAATGTATAAAATACAGTTCTTCTTAGTGGTGTACCCTCAGTCTATTTTGATATCTGTTTTCATGTTTCTTCATTCCACTTCTCAATAGCTCCAGCTCTTGAATTATGGGTCTTCACCACCGCCACTCATTTAGCATGTCTTTTGGCATTTAGATTGTTTATATTTCCTTTTATTGCTTAATCATCTAATATTTCTTGTTTCATTCCCTTATCAGCCCCACTTCTGAGATATTGCATTAACCAATCCCTGTCATTACCTTTTATTTGTCTGTACAATGTTTTATTATTTTGTTCCTTTGGACTAACTTTTGTAACCTTCTTTTTCTTGCTTATTATTTTTTTTATTTAATCTCTCTAATGTCAATTACCAGGTGCTCTAATTCTTGCACTGATATATTTGCATCACTCTATTGTACCTTTGTTTAACTTTTTGAGATTTACCAACAATGTCACTTCCCAAGTGATCTATGTCTTGCATTAGGCTATATCATTGGTGTTAGTCTCTTTAATTTCTATGTCTAGATTTTTGGAACTCTTGTCACCTCCCAGGTGCTCTAGGTCTTCCATTACTACATCTGCGATGTAGTAATGTAACTAAATCTTGAACACTTGGACATTTGGAACAGAAGATGGCTATTTCAAACCGGAGGTGGGCCACCATCCAAAGAAATTGAACCTCTCACCCAGAAGATATCACGTTTGATTCCCCAGCAGACTGACCCTCTACCTAACGCCTACAACGCCAACAGATAATTCGACCAACCAGTATGCTGTTAGGAGATACATTTTTATCTAGATGTTATTGCTAGCTTTACTGTTGGTACTATACACTAACGTTATTTTATTTATCGGATCTATCTTTACTGTCGGTACTATACAGTAACGTTATATTATTTATTTGATCTATCTTTCCTACCCACAGTGTAGTTGACACCCTGTGGGATGGAGGAAAGACCTTTCCTTCCCCCAGTGGAGCTGACACCCTGTGGGATGGAGGAAAGGCAATATGAGGATGTTGCACCAATTACTGCAGCATCACCAGACATACCAAACAAAACGCCCAAAACTGACATGAATCAGGCCCATATTGATTTTTTGCTGCTAGAGAGAGAAAAATGTACTGCAGATTGAGGGAACAAATGGCCACTTTGCGAAGAAGGATGATCGTATTTACAGTAAATGTATATTTATTTATATTGATTCATTCATTTGAATCCATGTAGGTGGGGCTGAATTCAGACATAAGCGACTTAAGCAGTCGCTTCAGACTTTGACCGCTAGGGGGCTTCCGACTGCTATGGAGCCTCCGACTGCTAGGGAGCCCCCAACTGATAGGGGAGAGGGGGCCCCCAAATTAAATTTAGCTTAGAGCCCCCAAAATGCTAGAGCATAAATGTTTAAGGCATGTAGGCCTTAAACATTTCTTCAAACATATCAGAAATGTATTCCGGTCTTAAACCATTCAGAGATTAATAAACTAAAAGCACAACTTAAAAATCTATTCTGTAACTGACTGAAACCCAACTGTTTACTGTTATATTGCGACTATATTGAGACTATTAGAATGATGTCTTGGGATTTGTTCAGGATAGACAAAAACTGTCGGGCTATATGATTGTCTTTTCACTTGACGAAAAAGTTTGCTATCATTACAAAAGCTATGCAGTTCGTAGTTGCTATTTGTGGAGGAGGTAAACTTAATAAGAAACATTACTCAGTTTAACACAATGCTGAATGGTGTCTAGCAACATATTACTGGCTAATAAGCTTTTAAAACGGACAGTGGCAAGTCATACATTTCATATATGCTAATAGTGGTGAAAGTAAACTTAATAAGAAACGTTACTCAGTTTAACACAATGGTTAATGGTGTCAACAAAATATTAAAACTTGGTGTGATGTTATTGTGTGACAAAATGATATGTCAAGAGGCTATACCGACATCTGGCAAATGTATAGCTCTGTGGCATAGCGGTTATAGACATAGCCTTTAAAATCTAGGGAGGGCAACAGCGACCAAGATTTTATTGCGGCCCGGCTGAACTAGTACGCAATTGGTTGCATTCAACTCAGGTCACGTACTGATACATGCTTTAAAAGGCTACATTTACACAGGCAGACTAAGTCTGATCCAGATACAGTTAACACCAATCATTTTTCCCAAGATCCAAATTAGGTGTAAATGCAGCCAGAGTGGACTGTTTTTTTACATGTGATTGCATGTAGTTGAATAAATGTTTCCCTTCATGCTAGTTTAAAATGTTTCATTTAACCCCACTGTACAGTATAATGCATTCTTTCTTTTATGTAACTTGCACTTGATAAGAGCATAAATTAAAGAGAAAAAAAAATCGACAGTATGCAATGTAGTGCAAGCATACTTTTAGCTTCATATTCTGTAGGATCCCCTGAGGCCTGTGCGTGTGGCCCTGGACAATATATTTCAATAAAGTAAAAAAACAATAGATGAGCTGTAAACAATTATTCTAACAGAGAAGGCAACACAGCCAGTAAAGCCAAAGGCATAGGATGGAGCCAAATGTGCATGTGCATTAAGCATGTGACCTATGATCTGGGCCGTCTTTGGGTCATCTCCAACTCTGGCATCACCATGATGTGAAAAACTAAGCCTCTGCAGCTGATAGGAAGAGGCTTAGTCTGCCATAAAGAACTGTCATTGGTCAACATATTGAATGTAGTTGCTTGTTATCTCATTAAAATGTTTCTTCCAATAAAGCGCTGATTTCTGTTCATCAAAACCAAAGGTAGTTTTAATTTTCTTTTTTTATGGAACACTCAGGGTGTTACTGCATTTTTAACCAAAGCCCCAAGCCACACACAAAGGTGACATTGCAGACACAATCTCCATTGACGTAACACTGCAGGAGTCAGCAACTGTGGTCCTGGAAGGTAAAAAATGTTTTGGTTTTCATTCCAAATAGTAGTTAGAACCGATTGAGTAACTGATTGTTACTCACGGTATAGAAATTCACTGAATGTACAATACAATCCAGAACAATTGGAACTCAAAAAAAAAAAAAGGCTGTGAAAAGAGAGAATTGCAATTGCAATTAGCAATTTAAATTTACACCTGCAAATCTAATCTTTAATTGAACATTGTGCAAAGAAACAAGAAACATTCAGAAACTGTCACAGTTGGGTGTAGTGGAGCATACAAACCAGGCGCAGGCAAAGGGAGGCAGTCGATTATTTTTTTATTTATTTAAAAGAAACTCAGAGCAATGTAAAGAAAACTGAAACAAAGCAAATAAAAACGAAACCCTAACATCAGGACACACTGTAATATGGAACAATGACCAACAAATGAGAGGAGCGGAGGAGAAACATTTAAACACATACTGATGACTTAATTGGGACCTGGTGTGAGTGGCAACTGGAGACAATACAACTGAAGGAGACAGGGATGAGCTCATGAACATTGGGAAAACCGAAGCTGTCCATCACCTCACCATCACAGAAACATACATGCCACAATCATTGGCATGCTTAAAATCTTGTGAACAAAATTGTGTTTTTTGATCAAGATTTAAGGTGAATGTAAATCTTTGGGAAATCAAGTGATTATGCATGACATCCTGTTTCACTGGGGTATAAATATCAGGTGACACAGGTTAAGTTCCCTTTTCCAACATGTGAAAGGCCAAAGAACACATGAAATGAGAAAAAAAGGTAGTTGACTTCCTGAAATCAGCTAATTACTATAAGTAAAATAGCAAAACCCCTGAAAAAAACTATATGCGCCATTAGGGAAATAATTAAGAAATATAAAATAACTGGACCTGTGAAGAACCTGCCTGGAAGAGAGCACACTGAGAGTGAGTTGTTAGTGAGAAGGATGGTCCAAAAAATCTACAAATTTGAGAATTACAGAAGTCACCAAGTCTCCAGAAATTCAACAGGTTTTTGGGAGGGGTTGCCAAAAGAATCACATTCTCAACAAATCTCAACAAAGGCCTCTGGAATGTTAGTTGTTATTGGGTCTTTAATTGGAACCAGGTTCTATGGTCTGCTGAGAGCTATGGTCATGAAGAACGTAACTGAATTCCCTATGTGAAGTATGGTGGTGGATCTGGGATGTTTTCAGGCTCTTACTTCCAAAGATCCTGGAACCCTTTTAGGATACATGGCAATATGAACTTCATCATGTACCAGTATGTATAAGGCAAAAATCTGTCTGCCTCTGCCAAGAGGCTAAAACTGGTTTGTCATTGGATTCAGGTTGGCAATACATGTTGCATACAATGTAATATTAAATACATCTGTCTCAGGAATGTTGAACCAGAAAGGCTCAGGCATACCAATCCATCCATTTAGAATATATTGTAGAATAGGGGTATTAAATTCCAGTTTCATCCTAAATTCCTTCAGTGTTATTCTCTCAACAGCAAGTAAGCAATC
The DNA here is from genome assembly GCA_016801105.1 of Esox niger. Taxonomy (NCBI): domain Eukaryota; kingdom Metazoa; phylum Chordata; class Actinopteri; order Esociformes; family Esocidae; genus Esox; species Esox niger. The sequence goes on from JACXGJ010007646.1 coordinate 20,957, forward strand.
CTAGTTTGGCTGGGACACAAGTAGAAGAGATTGTGGTGGGTGTTTGAAGAGCAGCTATTTATGGGCCAATGCCAGCATTGTTGTGAGAAGTGGCCAATAAATTAGACACCAATTAGTCTACTCTAGATGGTTAGTTTATCCCTATAGCCTACAGTACCTATGATGAAACTATGACCATCAGCTAGGTCTAGTTATTTTTCATTTTCATAATGATTTGGGGTATCTATGATCTCAGGGGACTGACTACGTAGACAATTTTTACATAAATCAATGGCATTCGATTTCATATATGTAACATTACGTTAAGTTACATTACAATGTGCTACCAAAACACAATACATTACGAATTGGCTAAAACGTGACATATTACAAACGCTATTAAAATGTATAGTATGTTACAAACGCCAGACAAACGTATCATATGTTACGAGTTGTGCAAAGATTTATCATACATTGCGAACTTGCATAAAACATCCAAGCCATGTTTTGAACTGGCAACATTCAGCTTTGCAGGTGGATCGTCCTATCACTGTTCCTCACAGGGGTTATGGATTTAGATGAGCGTTGGTCTTACCAAAATGGAGGACCAAATGTGCAATAACAAACAAATATAAAAATACTTAAATAATTAAATATAGGAATAAATACACATTTCATTTGCATTGTGTACACTTATGCATCCTCCAAATTAAATAGACATTCATCGCAGCACCAAATCAAATGGCAGCACCAAGTCAAAATGTGTAAAACAAATAAAATAACGGATTATCAAGTGTTTCTTGTGTCTGCTTGTTTAGTTTTGTCAGGACACGGAATAATTCTCATGTACACAGACACAGCCTAGCACAAACAAGGCACACGTATCCAGTCCTCCACCTGATCATGCACTTGCCACTATGAAAGTAGCCTAACTGAAAACAGGCCACATGCTAACTGCATATTTTCTGGTTAAATAGTTCTCAATGTGACCAAATTATGTAGCCGTAATGGAAAGGAAACACTGAAACTCGTTCATGTGCTCCATGATTGACAGCCCTCATCTGGTAGTTTTTTCTCAAGTGTCCAATCAGTGTTCCAAGAAGAAAACACGCAGTCGAATGTGGACAGCTCTATCAAATGGGTGAGGTCCCATCGGTGCTGGGAAAAATGTAATCTACTTGTTTGTCATTCAACATTATGTATTTTTGTTGTTAGTTTTTCTCGTAATGAATGTATTTCTTCACAAAGTTCTATCAAGCACATTAGTTGGGAGAGAACAATATGTTTCCCCTTCACTCTAACCGGCACCTTCCTGAGTGAGAAAGCAGCATTTCAAGACAACCAGTGCATCACTTTACAATGATGTTGTTCATGTTGGCTGCTGTGCGTCCATAGCAACATAAACATGAACAGCACTCAATACAGCACAAAAAAAGCTGCATTAGCATAGACTCGGCTGGCAGCCAACTCAGTGTGTGCAGAGACCGCTGTACTGACCACTAAACCACACAGTGGAGGGGTTTAACATCTTTGAACCATTATCATTGCATTTACTTTGTACAACCTCAGTAATATAAATGCAATACAATTTTAATAATATTCCTCTTGGTGATATGATGAACATGACCATATGCAAAGTGACATGCTCATATGTGACATTAGACATACTCAATCATACCACAAGATGGGGTACTAGGCTGAGAAGTGAACGGAAGGAATTGCTCCATGTGACAGTGTAATTTACTGTTATTTGTTATGTCCAGAAGCATAAACCAGTGAGACACTAAGGATTCCTTGTTACGATTCCCAAGGAGGAACAATAAAAAAGTAACAAAATATAAACATGTACGCATTCCCTACTGAGCCATCTGTGTAAGTATGAACAGCACATTACTGAATATGAAATGCCTATCCGCCCCAGACACAGTGTAAATCCATTTTTGTAATGTATACTTGTTTGTATGTGAGCGAGCGTGTGTGTGCGTGGCAGTGTGGGTGGCACCTTTCTCTGTTCTGCTAGGCTCTGAGGCATTACTTCGTTGTTACAGCCCCCAGCAAAAGACCACAAGACCCGAGTCATGAAAGCCTGGGGAACCGTTGCTGACCCCCCCCCACCCCACCACCACCATCGAGAGGAGCACGCACGCTGTCTAAGTCGACGGCAACACGCTAAGGAAGGTAAATATCAGTTTCCATGTTTCAGTCTGGAGGCTAAATGCGCATGCTTTGATTTTATGAAGCTTGTATTTCTTCGCCATGTCACGAAATGTAATTTACAACCGCCCGTATACGGATAGGACATTTATACAACAGCCTACTCCATTGGGACTCTTTCTCATTCGCGCGAAATAGCGTTTTGCTACACTGAGAACGGCTGAGAACCATAGGTGGCATTCCACTAGTCATGCGGATAGGCTGATGTGAGTCACAAGCTAAAAGAGAAAAATAGTTTGGGGGGGACTAGAAAAGTGGGTAGTAAATGGAGGATGGACGGAGTCTGCTTATGTCATTTCAGACCCATCAAAGTATACAGTAGTTGGGAACAGGGCTGTGTACTGTGGAAGAAAGAGTTTGAAGGCTCCTGGGAACAACTTCTGTACCTGTATTAGAGTGAGTGGGATTATCATCTGCAAAGTGTGGGTAGGAATCTCTTGATCATGTCATAGTCTGGACATTCTGTAGTCTATGGAGAGTAGTCCTATTTTCCTATTTATTGGCACCTCACGGTCACTGCTAGATATTGTTTAACCTGTAGAAACAATACCTAGAATTCAGAGTACACAGGAGAAAACGCCAGGAGAATGCTCAGATGTGCTCAATGGTGATGGTTCTTGTCTAAAATGTATTTATTTTCACTTTCAAAGTACTTTGGACAAGTGCACAGAAATGTACAGAGACAAACTGTTTCAAGTTGGCAATAGAGTTTAGAAGTGTAGGCTTGAAGGGAGGAATAGACAAGGAGCCAAAGGAAGACAGACAGAACGAACTGGAGTAGTTAGGAATATAACAAGGAAACACCATACTTGCCTACAGCCTTTTCACAGATCTGTGCTAAAATGTGTTTCCTGTAACAAGCTAATGAGAGAGACCGAAATAGGGAGGGTGGAGAAGGGAAGATAAGACGTCAACTGTGGTGAAAATATGTCGCCCTTCTCTCCCTTTCTTTTCAATTGTCTCAATTTCTCTGTCACAGAGTTTGGAGCTATTAAAAGGAGTGATGACCTTGCTGTGTATGGTGCCTTAAAGAAAGCTCTGTTCTGTAGAAGTGACAGTTTTAACAGACACCTGCCAAATGTAGCCTCCGCACAGTGAAAATGTATGAAAGATTGTGTAGAAGGTCACGTGTTGGTTAATAACAGTACAATAACAGTAAGACAGTCGACTTAATGATTTTCTCAGGCTATAACTCAAATGAATGCTTGAAAGTGCTGAATCTGAAAATCTTAGCAGTAGAGCAGAGTTACTTGGTTCCTTCAAATGTTACGCAGCGGAACAGAAATAATCTGTTCTAAAAGGAGAAGTAAAGTGGTTTCCTGTTTGCTTTTTTGAGACACAGGACATATTAAGGTTAGATGTCTGATGCCATTGCTAGATTAAGTTTAATTCTCAGAAGGATGGGGCCTGTTGAAAGAAGCTTCTCTATTAGAGTCATAGAACAAGCCACAACACAGTCTACAGAGGTAATGTTTGTTTCATTTTCTCATTTCAATCTTTTTGCTTCGACACGTTTTCTTGCTGCAGTGTTGCTCCCTTTATAATACATTACCCACACACAGTATATAAAAGCCTATAGTAGATTGGAGGGAAATGGTGTTGTATAATCCGACCGCTCAACTCCTTGCATCAGCAACAGAACTACAGCCTTGTCCCTGGTCTATTGTGCTGTCTTAAACTCCTAGAGTCATTGGTTATGTTAGCAAAAAAGCACAAACAGCTTTGGGACCAGGCTAACAGAACAGCCTTGCTATGGTTTACCACTCTGACAGCTAGGGCTAAACATAAACACCCATTATGGTTCTAGGAATTTGGATCCAACGATATGTCTGCTCATTTAGGGTCTTCACATCATGGATGAGGTGGAAGATAAGACTTCTGTGTTTTCAGACGAGAGTGATGTGAAAGTGGAACTAAGACAATCGTCTAAGGGCCAAATCGAAAACAGAAGAACATCACGATGGAAGAATGGTGCGTAGCAATGTTGCTTTCAAAATGTGGGTGAAAGCCAGATCACGTGACGTGTTGTTTGCAAATCACTGTTCTTGTTTTGTTTCTCTTTTTCTTATCTTTTTTTCAGACAAGGTAAACTGTTTTTTTTAAAGCCCTGCTTTCACTTTAGTTTTTTCCCTCTGTACCTTTTTTATTCCCGTTCTGTGTTAGAACTGCCTCTTCACTTCATGGGGTGTTTCTCTGTCAGAATGTGTTATTGTCAACCTTAACACTTTCCCCATTCCCCCTCCCTTCCCTCTCTCAATATAAATTCTTCCTGTCTCTCTCCTTCTAACACTCCCCTCTCCTATTTTGCTCTCTCTCTCCTATCTGCCTCTCCCTCGATTTCTCCGTCTACTGTTCTCTGTCTTCTCCAGGTCAGTGTGTGCTAGCAGTACCTACCTCCTCCATGCTGAACCCCAGTTTTGATTTGTCGCTCTGCAGGGCTCTGTTGGAGAGGGAAGGCTTCCAGGTGAGTAGGCAGCATGCCAGTGTGCATGTAGACACACACACTTTTTCTTTAGTGTGCCCACTGGCACATCAGTTGTGCCAGAATATTTTAAGATGACCATCATACACATTTCTGTGGAAGTTAAGCTACCTCTTTCAAACTTACCTACTAAGACTGTTTAACTGTCTAAGCTGCTTTCAAGATATATGACTAAAAAGACCATGAAAGAAACATTTCACATTTTGAAGACATCGACTAGCCTACATTGTTCATTTACAAAGACTTAAATTACAAAACAACATTAACAATGAAATAAACCAAGTAGGGTAATGATGATTTAAGATTAGTAATGGCTAGTGCTGTGCCAATACAACAATTTAATGTAAAATATTTGTTTCACAATATTGTATCGATAATCGGTTCTCTAGAATCAATGTTTATTTATTCTGCTGTCGACAGTGGACTTGGAAATTACTGTATCGGTCGCTGAACAATAAAAGTTGTGTATATCACAAAATCTACCTGGTAAAAAGCTTGTTACTGTATTCCCCTGTCATCATTAATAAGAAACCAGAAATGAGTATTTGTCATATGGCTGGTTCAAGGACAGATAGGCAGAGGCAAAACAGTCAGTATAATCCATCTTTAATGGTGAAAGCAAGTAAGAAATAAACAAACAAACTCAAAGCAGCTCAAATGACTGTGCACTATAGCCTTCAGCTGACAACCAAAATGAACCACATTCATGTGGGCAAACAGTCAACTTAAATAGGTTCCCCAATTGGAGGCAATAACCATCACCTGCCTCCAATTGGGGAGACCGAAGCAACATAGAGGTGCCTAGAGGCACCTCTTCTGGCCACGTCCTGACTATGGCCCCAACCAATGCAAAGATGGCTAGGGGCCTAGCCAGGACGTGACAGTATGCTGCCATTTAACTTTTTTATGTTTACTTGAATTAAGAGACCAGTACAAATTGAACGCTTCTGTTCCTCAAGGGAAACTGTCCTTTTCAACTTTTCATAGGGGTCAAAATGAAATAATGAAATATATAAATAATGAAATAATTAATTAAATAAATGTGTGTGCGTGTGTGTATGTATATATATTTTTCTTATTAAGCCCCATTTTAAAATAGTGGTATGATATTTCATAATAATACATTATATTTCCTAAGCTTTTATTTTTTATCATAATATGTATTTCTTAAAATCATGGCCTTTTTCGTAAAATCAGCATCAATTTCATTATTTAATTTTAATGGCATACTACATTTCTACATTCTACATTTAATGCAATTTTTCAACATTTAATTACATATTTCAAAATGTAATGCCATATTTCAAAGCTTATTTGAGGATCACAAGGGATATGTCAATAAATGCAAGTGGGTGATCTTTAGCCGCCGATAGGCTCTTCCAGCGACACTAGCTTCACCAACAGTTGCTCGTTTTTGGGCATTCAAACAGGATTTAGCTGCATTCACGTTGTACTGAGTTATAGCAATTTACCAAATGTATATGAAGTTATATGTTGTGGAGCTCCGCCACCTAGAGGGGTTTTAGCTCCTAGTGGTTTACCCTTGCTGCGTCAGCGGCCGTAAATCAAACTCATTATGCAAGATGCAACAGCCAATCAGGGCACGCCTGCCCCTATACAGGACCCGTAAGCCCAGAGAACGCACTCCCTTTTCATTCAGCAAACACTTGCTGATTTCTATTGATTTTTTATTCTCTTTGCTCCAGCCTGAGAATTTTTGTCATCGACATTCTTTAGTTCGACGTCTCATCATGAAGATGTTTTTTTGCCACTGCATTCCGTTGTGCCGCCGCTTGCCCTTGTGCCACCGCTTGCCGTTGCACCGACCTGTCACCTGATCAGGATCCTCACCGTTCATATGTTCCGGTTCTAGTGATTTGGGGTCCCTAGGCAGAGTCTGGTTGAGGCCCCTAAATTATTTATTTCTTTACTTTCTAAGCCATAATGAAAACTATTTGAACATACCTTCTTTTTTATGATTGATTGGACATTCCGCTTCCTAAGACACTTGCATTGCTGCCCCTTTCTGAAGAGAGTAAATCAGCAAGTTGTAAAATTATTTAATTAAGGATATATAGTGGGGCAAAAAAGTATTTAGTCAGGTAATCCTACAATCAGATTTTCTGGATTTATTTGTCTCATTTTGTCTCTCATAGTTGAAGTGTACCTATGATGAAAATTACAGGCCTCTCATCTTTTTAAGTGGGAGAGCTTGCACAATTGGTGGCTGACTAAATACCTTTTTCCCCACTGTATGCTGCCATATCATTGCATTCATAAACCTTGCTCTCATGTAGATTGTCCTGATTCTGTTAATTTTCTCTCTCTCTTGAATCTCTATGTTCTGGTTGTGCTTATTTCTATCTCTTTCTCTCCCCCCCTTTAATGTTCTGGTTCTGTTCATTTTCTTTCTCCCTCTTTAATGTCCTGGTTCTTTATTTCTCTCTCTTTCCCTTTTCAATGTCTTGTCTCTGGTTGTGTTCATTTTTCTCTCTGTCGATCTTTAATGTATTGTCTCTGCTGGTGTCCGTTCAAAAATTGCTGCAGCCTCTAAACTACTCAAATTAGTAGTACTAGCTGCAGCCGCTAAACTACTACTATTGCTAATGCTAACATTATTGCCACACTTTGGGAAGGTGGCAATAAAAGTTTTCTTCCTTCTGCTAACATATCATTGTTTCATTATTTCCCAAGTTTCCTACCTGTCCTTACTGTAGGCTTACTGTAGGCTACCTAATGTATTTCGCACTGCTGGGCTGAGAAACAATATGGGACAAACCAGTTGAGTAAGATAGGGGGGTTTGGGTTCATCTCACACCTGAATAATGTAATGGAAGGCCAGATATAATTTGTTTAAGAGAGACATGACATGAAAAATAACATACTGTAATATATTAAATATTTCTGTCCATTTTATTTTGAATTTTACCAGGCATTCTGGGACTTTAGGTTGCTGCTTACTTTGCCTAATGGTAGCGCCGCCTCTGAGCTTACGTCCTGGGATCACAAGCCCTGGCCGTGGCAAACAACGTTGCTCTCCTCGCGTCAGCAGCTTTCCTTATTTTCAGGTCTCCTGCTCTGTGGGCGTGGATGTCTCGTGGAGGCCTTCATCGCGACAAGTGGCGTCTCCACCCAGACATCCTCTCCCTCATTTGGCGGAGGTTTGGGGAGGTCCAAGTGGAACTTTTCGCATCCAGACAGAATGCACACTGTTGCCTCTGGTTCTCCCTGTCCCAGGGGGATCGCCCCCTTAACGCATTTCCCCTGCAGCACTGCATTGCGCGTCTCCTGGCTCGGGTCAGGGCTGGTAGCCTTGTGGCCATTTGGTATCCAGAGATGATCCAGTTGCTGGTGGACCGTTCAGACATGACGTGCTGTCCCAAGCCGAGGGCTCAATTCTGCACCCTCTGTCACTATCAGGGACTCTCAGGGTCTGGCCCCTGAGCGGGACAGGCTCCTGACTAGGGGTCTGTCCGCTGCGGTGGTCCAGGGTGCTTGGGCAGCACCAACGGCCAGAGTATGTTTGTGTCGTGGTGCGGGCAGAGGTCCTCGGACCCTTCTTGTTGTCCTGTGGAGGAGATTCTGACATTCCTGCAGTATCTCTTGGATATGGATAGGTCGCCTTCAACCATCCATGGCTACACATTTCGGCATGACATGAGGGTTTAGCTGGAAACACTGTTTTCAGCCACCCTCTCCTCCGTCACTTCCTTTTGGGTTCCCGCCGCCTGCACTCTGTGGCCAGGCTGGGCGCTCTGCAATGGGACCTTGCTAAGGTCATGGGCACTCTCTGTGAGCCTCCATTTGCCACTGTGTTCCCTTAAGTGGCTCTCCTTTAAGACCGCCTTGCACATCGCTTTGTGCTTCAATAAGCGAGCGAGTGAGTGATCTCCGTGCGTTTTCGGTGTGCCCAGGCTGCCTTGCTATCTGAGGAATTAGGCTGTGTGTGTGACCTTAAACCACAACACTACAGAAACACTCACTTAACTCAGTGTGATTAAGCTTTGTTCCAGCTTTGTTCATACTGGGGCATTTGGAAAACCCATAATCAAGGCATGGTAAGTGCCCGCCCTACTGACAGTTGAACATTGGGACTGAACAACTAATTTGTGCAGATAGTGATGGCTCACAAGCTGAGGCAC
>JACXGJ010007647.1:0-29774 GCA_016801105.1 Esox niger
CACACAAAGACAAAGGGAGCAGAGGGAACATATATACTGAGGGGAATGACTAAATGATGATCAGGTGCGCTAAACGAGACAACAGGTGCAATGAGTTGATGAGACGGGGCGATGGTGTCAGAAGGTTGGTGACGTCGAACGCCGAAGCCCGCCTCCTGCAGGGGGAGGATGGGCAGTAGATGGCGTGGTCGTCACAAAATGTGCATAAAACGGTCCTTAAACGGTGTCCCTTATCACTTTGTCAAGTCGCTCACACAAATGAATGCCATTATTATCTTAAAATCTACTTGGACAAAAAAAGGCTCTTTACCGAGCCTCATTTCAATAAAACATATTTAAATTAAAATAACTTACCCAAATCATTCCTTAAATATTCCACTGAGGCCAAGCGACAGAACGAGGGCATATTTTTTAAATATGAGCACAGTCAGAGATCACAATATAATTATTGAAAATATATTATCTTACAGCCAGCCTCCAGAGTAAAATATGTAGTCTGTCTAATGTCCTCTCCCCCCACACACACACACACAGCAACATGGCACATACACAAACACACGCACAACCGCGATGACACAATGGCTCTGTCCAGAGTCTGTAAAATATAATCCAAGTCAGAAGTATGACCAGATGGACAAGGACAGAGACAATCTGGGGGAGGAATGGAGAGTGAAATGGCAGCAGAAATTGTCAGGATCTGCAACACAACCAGCAGGACTTTGGACACGGACAGCTATGAGTCCTTCTGGACTGGTAGTCCAGAGGTGTGGTCCAAAACCTCATGTCCTCCTAAGTTTAGACGGAGCAGGAAACAAGGAACATTCAGAGAGCGCAATTCTTAGATTTACAATGGATTTACAATGGAGAAGGAGAACTGTACCTACTTCCCCGGCACAATAATATAGCAGCCTAAAACCTTGGAGCTAAGACAGGGGGGTCCAGTGGCACTGGGTGATACTGGAAATCATCCACTTTAGCAGGCATCAACCTGCTTTAAACATGCTCACTCTCCAGATTACATCTTAAACAACAATCCTCTTCAGGTGGCAACGTATAGAAACAACCTGTCTCCACATGCCAGGATCTAGAAACAACAACAGTCGCCAGGAAACATGGTCTAGAAACCCCCCACTTCGCTCCAGGGCCTAGAATGTGTCTTTATTTTGACATAAACTACCTTGCACATCTGCAACATGAAAGGACTGTATACTACACACAATATCCAATAAGGTGGGACCTGCTTGACATCTGCCTACTCATCTGATAAAGAGGATTGGGAAGAAAAGGTAATGAATAAATAAACTGCCAGTCTTCAGCGAGGGGAATGATACATCTATTCCATAGCACGTGGCCATCTTGCGTTTGAATCTCCCCTCTGAACCCCTGATGGGAGAAAAAAATGCCCCATTAAATCTGTTCTGAATTAGGTGTCAGAGTCTCTTCACGTCTACTGTGCCCCCGCCAGCTCCCTCCATCCTATTATTCCAAAATGTCAGCAAATTGAGCAGAACAAAGCTCATCGCCTCGCACGGACGCTAGAATGTTTCTAGGAAACCTCATCAAAATCCGTCTGGCTTTAATAAGCCTTTTTTTTCTCAGGCAAGAGTTCAAACTCTTTGATGCAACAGCATACCGTCTTTTGAGTGATATGAGGCCGATGACGACGACAGCATCAGTGCCGCTGCTCTCTACAGTTTCACCTGGTTAGTGGCGCGAAAGGTGGGAGGAGCAGGAGGAGCGGGATCAGCCAGGGAGTGATAGGCTAGGTAGCTCTACGCTCCACATAGCCCTGCATACTTATGAATAATGGAGTTCTGTACAAGTATGCAAATCTGGGCATTAGCCTAGTTATGCCCCTGTACTGTAACATACAGTGACTTATCCATTATGTATGAGCCTAGGTAGGAAAAAAGAATGGGAGAAAAAAGACCTGGCAGCTGACGTCCTGGTGTTCTCACAGCCACTAGCGAACTTGCTCTGTAAGAGGACAAAATAGCGGGGGGGACAGCTCCACTTCCTCTACAGTTTCCCTGCACTAGATCCCTGAAGACGTGACGAAGACACGCTCCATTGCCAAGCTACTTAAAATAACAATGGCATCGGTAGGATTTGGAAGCCTAAAACATAGTGGGAATAGGCATGAAATTGTTGCTAATCCCCCAATTTTCCCCAAAGGCTGATATGGGGTGTTAGAATGATCTGTAATCAATCCAGAGGGGGCAAGAGTGATGGCATTACGGGCATGCAGAAAACAGACATTTCTTAACACTTGCTATTATAATATGTTGCTTCCTGATGAACCAATCAGTTAAGGTTGCTTCCAAGTCTATGATTGGTTGAGATGTCAGACCACATGAGGCTAATGCCACATTCAACACAGGCCAAAAGCACAGTTAATGAGTCAGTACAGCTCAGTGATGAGCAACACAAGCATCAGCTTAAGTCAAAGTAAATAGTATGACAGCTTAGATTAGAAAAGGAACCTGACGTATGATACTCGCCCTCTCACCATGGCAACGGGACAGACCACGCCCTTATCGTTCCAGCTAGCAGCAACACTAGGTTACACATCCCTAAGCGAAGCCGATACAAAAAATCATGCAAAAGCATATGAAAATAACTGAATTATACAGGATGAACATAGAAGACGTACATTTTATATTGTACATTTTAAATGCGTTACTGAATAAAATGCACTACGTGTTTATTTTTCACTTTGATAGTGACCTTCCTGTTCTGATACCAATCAATACAAGTCATAGTGAACATAGAAGCATGTCCCATATTAAATAGTTAAACATAAAGTTATGGGATATTAGAATCCCTCTGGTCTTAACCTTGTAGTGTGGAACCTCACATCTATCTATTCCTATAATCACTGTAGATGGAAGACAGGCCTGCTTTTATCAGGAGAATATTAATTAACTTCAGATATTAGGGTGTGGAGATTAAATCTGGCACACATTACTGTTGAAAACGCCACTGCTTTCATGAAAGCTACTCCACCTCCCGAGGGAAAATCCAAACATTTTTCACCATAAAAAAGAAGTGGAATACATTTACATGTTTAAAAATGGTGCCCTTCCCTCTGCTGGTATGCTTCTTCTTTTAATTCAGCAAATATAACCTCATCTGATATTAATAGCATCTTCGGTTGTCTTGTATTGCTGTTGAAAAATAGAAAAATGTAATTGTGCGCTAAAGAGACTACATAAAGTAACATGGTACACACCAAATGAACTACTGTATAGCAGAAATAATCTCTCTCACAATCTTTCTCTGCTCCCTCTTTGTTGTACTGGTTCTTTCATTTGGTAGGAATATTTCCAATGTATTTTATTGCCATTACTTGCTTGTGAATGAGCTTAGTCTTTGGACAACTACAGGTTAATGTGTCATCCTGACACAGGATCTTTAAAATTCCTGTTTGTTTACAGGGTGGATCACAGTACCATGTTCTTTGTAACATGTTCCAGATGGACCCCATCTCTATTAGCAAAAGTAAATCTTCATAACAGTGATATTTATACTTCATAACGGTAAATAAACCCAACTAATTTTTTCCCCATCTACAAGAGTGCCTTTAACCCATTTGGAATTCTGCATGTTAATCATTCACCCTCTAGCAATCCTCCTCACTTAACCATCCTTAGTATTTCTTCCAACGCTTACCTCTGCTATGCTGTCTTTGGCTACACTAGAAAACAAATAGACTGACAAGACAACACTGATTCAGCTGTAGAGTAACAATGAACCACTCATGGTTATCAGAGACATGTGAAAACAACAGCCTGGCCTGACTGAGTTCCTATTGACCCTCCATCCTGACTGGCTGTTGTTGTGGCAATTTCTTAACTAATGTAATTTGGAGACATGTTTGCTTATCTATTACATGGTATGTAACTCTGGTCTTTGGTTGTGACATGCATCTATATTATTTCAGAGAATCATTAGGTTGTCTGACCAACTGCTCAACTGCCTAAACCATTAAGGCTATCTGTCCTTGGTTCCTTCGGAATGTCATTGTTGGGGGACGGTAGGGGCAGTTGTGCGTTTAGGTAAACACAACAGTGAACATTCATGGCAGGATGGATAAGATGGGGGGATAACCCTCCCACCTGTGTGACCTAAGATTGATGGGTGGCATCTTGCCACACCCCTTTTAACTATAATAAATACGAGCTGTACATGTAATTTACTTTAGAGACTCCTCGAATGATTATTCGGTAAGCATTTGACGCGTCTCTCTATTTGCAAATAAACTACTAATTGTGCCAAGAGAATTTTGTCTCTGTCTTACTCCTTTGAGTGTCTATCGATGAAATTTCCATCACACTGTCCATATCTATGAAGTGGTGCCTGGTTTTCTACAATCAAAATGGTCACGTACGTCATAAGTTAGAACTATGGAAAAGACCAATGTATGGAAATGACCAATCATACAGGGTCGGGTTGCAGTTATCTATCATGCGGATGATGCTTTTTTAATAAAACAGAACTGTCTTTTACATTTAAATTATTCTAAAGAGGGGGGTACCCTCTATACCACAACTATGCCATTATATAACGATTTACTGTGCCAATTGCGCTGGTAACTGGTTTATAATAGCCATATTATCAACTCCGGGATTTGTGGTGTATTGCCAAGATGCCCCAGCTATGCGCTGTTTGCAGACACTCCACAATGTGCTGAGTCTAAAAACAGCCCTTGGCTGTGGTGTATTGGCCATATACATCCCTCTTGCCTTGTAGCTTAGGTATCCACCCACCTAAACTATTCTTATTATATATGAATGACACAACCCATGGCATTGATGAATAAGCCTACTTCATGTAAGCTCCAGCCACCTGGCTCATCTTTAATGTGGTCATATAAACGATGGAGTACAATCTCTCAACCAACCCACATTCACGTGAACTGCAATAGGCAGGAGGAACCTTGCACTCACACAAACAGGTGATAAAAGTGGATAAAGACCACAGCGCATTCCTACATTCAGGACATGTTGGGGAAAGGGTGCTACGGTGGCCCGACAACAAGAGAGATTATTATTTCTATAAAATGTATCCCTACTTGGTATGGCTCTTTCATTCCAGTGTCCCTGATCAGGAAGCGTTACTTTATGTGGTTAGTAGAGGAACTCTAGAAATGCCGAAGCAGCTCTATGTGAATTGATTCTTAATATGTGGTATGATTCTACTACAATAATTTCCCTAAATCACATTAAAATCATTTAAAAAACGTAATAAATACTAAAAACATTACTATACATCTTTACACATTTCCACTCTAATTCATAGCAAAATATGAATGTATACAATATCTGAAAATGTGTTATAAAATAACTTTTTCCTCCACCATCAATATACTGAACTTGTCTTAGTGCCCCCAAATTGCAAAATGCAGCCATGAGTCCTTGGCCAGCGTGTACTCTCAGCGACCTAAACGCTCTTCATTTACAAATATGCAAACTGACAATGCCTTGAATTTACAAACAGCCCAGAGCGTACGCAGCACATATTCTGACACTCTATTGAATTTATAAAACCCTTGAATAGATCAGAATCTGTGTAGTTTATTGAGATATTTTAGATTTTCCTCAATCTGAGCATTCAAAGCTTTTCAAAACTGCAATGCATAATAGGATTATGAGTATGTACATCAGGGTTTCAACAATATATATGTGTCTGTGTTTGTGTATGTGTGGGTGTTGAACATGTTCTATTACTAACAACAATAGATTAAAGGGTCAAGACAAATTCCTCTCTCATTTCCTGGTGACAAAAAATCTACAGTTCACTGGATTTCTGTACAGTCAAGCACTGAATACGGTAGAGTAGATTTGAATATCTTTGAAATATCCCAAAATATAGTTTTTAGTGCTTTTTGTTCTGTATTTTACTTTGTATTTTTTCTTCAGTCTTGACCAGTCTCCCAGTCCCTGCCACTGAGTGCGGTGTTAAATGTGTGCCACATATAGCACTCAGCGATGAGCCCAAAAAGCTCAATTTGAGAGTCTTCTTCCACTTGGCCTCAGGGTCTCCTACATTCCTCCTGGCAAACTCTAGCCTTGTTTATTTCAATGGCTACGACAAATCAAAAGTTGTGCCAAATACTCACTATTTCTTAATAATCAAAAACAATTAACAGCTCAAAGGTTGAAAATCAAACAACAAACTCAATTGCCTACAGTCTGCCAAACATCACTGGAATTATCAATAGGATTATCAAATGAATTCCTTTCTTTGGTCAGATGAGAACAAAACAGTGGATTTAGGAAATAAACACTGGAGGTGGGTTTGGTGTGGACAGAAAGCTACCCATGCAGAAAAGTACCTCATCCCCACTGTGAAGTATTATGGTGGATCTTTCATCTTGTTGGGCTGTTTTTCTTCCAAAGGCCCTGGACAACTTGTTAGGATACATGGTATCAAGGTACCATCAAGTACCAGCAGAAATTAAAATCAAAACCTGACTGCCTCTGTCAGGAATTTTAAACAGGGCCATGGTTAGTTCTTCCAGCAATGACAATGATCCATATCCACACCTCAAAATCAATACAAAAATGGTTCACTGACTTCAGAATCAAGGTTTGCCATGGCTATCCCATCCTTCAGAACTAAACCCCATAGAAAACCTGTGGAATGAGCTAAAAAGGAGATTCCACAAGACCTCAGAGGATCTGGAGAGATTCTGTATGGAGGAATGGTCTCAGATCTCTTGCCATGTGTTCTCCAAACTTATTACGCATTATAGGAAAGAAAGGGATTTGCTAAAAATATTAAAGTAAAGGGTGCCAATAACAGTGACAAACATATTTGAGAAAAATATTGGTTTAAGGATTAGAATGTTTTTTGTTTGCTTTTGAACTTTCATTAAAGATTAGATATTTGTTTATATGAAAGATCAAGAGGGTGCAATAATCAAGATGTTTTTTTCACAGCCTGTTTTGCTTATAACAAGGAGGCCAATAGTAGTGGCACTGTATTTTAAGTATTGTATCAAAAGGTGAGATTTAGATGTTCTTTGAAGATAGGTAGAGACTGCAATACAAGCCTCGAAAGCCAATTCCACCATTGGGGTGCCAGGGTAGAGTAGAGTTTTGACTGTGTGGATGGGAAACAGCCCATTTGTGAAGGGATGGCGAAGATCCCAAGGTGGCTGAATGAAGAGCTTGGGTAGGGAGTCTGAGCATTGCCTGAATGTCATTGCAGAAGCTCCTCGTTTCTCCATAGGTAAGAACCATAGCCTTGGCGCAGATCTGAGCTTCAACTGGAAGCCAGTGTAGGAAGCGAAGAAGTATGGCAGGCATGGGAGAACTTGGGAAGAGTGAACACCAGATGAGACATTGCATTCTGAATGAGTTGGACTGGTTAGGTTGCCCATGCCGGGAAGTTGCAGGACTACAGACATGAGATGACAATCACCTGGATAGGTACCAGTGCTGCTTCCTCTGTGAAGTAAGGTCGTACTCTAAACATTTTGTAAAGCATGAACTTGCAGGAGCGAGTCACTACCTCGAGCAGAGAACAACAGTATGTTGTCAAGGGTTGCGCAAAATTTCTTTGCATTCTGAGAAAAGGACGCTGTAGTTGTTAACCATGATGGACATGTTCTGGAGCAAACAGGCCTTTTCGCGAATAAAAAAACAGCTCGGTGGTGCCAAGGTTAAGCTTGAGGTGGTGTGCCAACATCCGAGCGGAGGTGTCTGTTGTCAGGGGGGGAAGGAAAACAAATGTTGAACATCATCTGCACAGCTATGATAGGAAAAGCCAGGAGACTTGAAGTATAGAGAAAAGAGGAGAGGGCTTAAAACATAGCCTTGGAGAACACCAGTATTACAGGCCGTGTGGCAAACAAACTTCCTCTCTAAGTCAGCTGGTAAGAGTGGCATAACAGTGAGCAGAGCCTGACATGCCCAAATCAAAGAGGGTGGAAATTAGGATGCTATGGTTCACAGTGTCGAAGACAGTGGATAGATCAAGAAGGATGAGAATAAAGGAGTGAGATTTAGCTTGGGCATTGTGAAAAGCATCTGTTAAATAGAGTGCAGTCTCGGTGGAGTGGCCTGCTTTGAATTGCTTAGGGCCGAGGATATTGTCCTGAGAGAGGGAAGAAGAGAGTTGAGTGGAGACAGCACACTCAAGTATCTTGGAAAGAAAAGACAGGAGGTATTCAGGCCTGTAGATTTTTACATCAGAGGGGTCGAGTGTTGGTTTCTTTAAGAGGCGAGCTACTCTGGCCATCTTGAAGTCCGCTGGGACACAGACAGTGCTGAGAGAAGTGTTGAT
This sequence comes from Esox niger, assembly GCA_016801105.1. Taxonomy (NCBI): domain Eukaryota; kingdom Metazoa; phylum Chordata; class Actinopteri; order Esociformes; family Esocidae; genus Esox; species Esox niger. The sequence continues at coordinate 8,293 of JACXGJ010007647.1, forward strand.
GAGGAGGGTGAGGAATGGGAGAAGCTCTCCAGAGATGGTCTGGAGAAGGGAGGAGAGGATAAAGAGGGCATGATGTTGGTTCGCCTTCAATAGCTGCAGGATACCATCATGTAAGAATGGGGGGAAAATGGTTAATGTGTGGCGAAGTCTGGTGTGTGAGAAACCAGAGGGCCTGCAACGCTGAGTGAATAAGGTACGGATATCATCAACCTTCATTTGACAGTGGATGACAAAGTAATCTATATAGAGAGAATATGGCAGAGGCGGTGGGGGATTGTTAAAGAGTGAGGAGAAGGTAGAAATCTGTTTCCTGAGGTAAGATGAGGAAGCCTGGAATTTTAAGTGATAGAAGACGGCTTTATCAGCAGATAATGAGAGGGTTACAAGTAGGCCTCGGAAATATGCAAGGTCATTCTCAAGTTTTGTTTTCCTCCATTTTCACTCAGCTGCTCAGAGACCACTCATTTGGGCTTAAAATGTGTCACTTAACCACAGGTAGGAGGGGATGGCTGTGCCAACTGGGAGGTAAGGAGAAAGTGAGAGTCAGAGGATTTTGAAAGGGCAGAGAGTAGGGTGGAAGATGCAGGCTCTGGAGATGGAAATGAGAAGTATCCTGGAGATGGTAGAGCTGCTAGGACTGAGAAGACAGCCGTTCACTAGTTACTGAGTATTGTGGCAGTGTAAGATATTGGAAGGGGCAGACAGTTTGGGTGTAGATGACAGAAAAAGAGAACACGAAACAAGGAAGTGGTCAGATGACTGGAGCGGTCTAATGGTGAGTTTCGTTGACAGACAGCATGCAGTTAAGAAAAGATTGAGAGCATTGCCTTTTTTGTGATTAGGAGTTGACAAGGAAAAGGTGAAGTCAAAAGAGGAAAGGAGTTAAAAAGAGAATGAAATGACTCAAAGGCAGTTGTTGGGAATTAACTAATAAGCAAGTCAAGCTCATTGAGGAAGTCGCTAACAGCACCTGGCGGATGATAAATGATAACAATGTCAAGATTAAATGGAAAGCAATTCAAAGAATGGCATTCTAAAGAGTCAAAGGGTAGTTGAAGAGGAAAGATAGAGAATATCCAAATTGAAGAAACAAGCAACCCATGCCACCACCGTGGCAGCCAGATGCTCTTTGACTATGGGAAAACACATAGTCAGTTGAAGAGAGAGTAGCAGCCTTCAGTCAAGGCCAGGAAGGCAAGAGTCCGGAGGGCACTGTAGACCATGATGAATTTGGCCTTGCTGATAGCAGAATGACAGTTCCAAACACTGCAGGTATTTTAAATAGGTTAATCGGATTGGGAAATTTCAGCCACGGGATTGGGGTGACTATAAGAATGACAAGGAGACAGGTGTAAAGGCTTTGGAAAAAGACACTGCACAAAATGTTTAGCAAAGTATTGTTTATTTTTTACCTTGGGAAAACACAATTGATTCATCTACAGGTCAATCCAGTGTGTCACTGGGTGAATACTTATGCAATTCATATTTTTTTTCTGTTTTATATTTGCATTGAACTTTTTATGTTGATCAGTGGCAAAATCTCTTAATCAAATGCATTTCGATAACGGGATGTCAAGGTTAACAAAATTGAGTGAATAAAAGTTAAAAGGGGGTGAATACTTTATTTTAAGGGGCACTGTAAAGCCACTTAAAACAGATTTTTATAAGGATACAGTATCTTATTATATGGCATGTTATACTATACAATTTCATATATTGAATCTACAATTCATGTTCCTAACAATGTGTGACATGAAAGATTCACAGGCATCCTGATGGTACTCCACCAAGTATCACAATTTTAACTTAATACTTGATTATTTATAACAGTATCGTTCCCTCGGAATTATTGAGTTGAATCTTCAAAACTTTTACATCCAAAATACAGGCGCATCTCCAAAAATTGAATATTGTGGAAATGTAAATTGTTTCCCCATAATTCTAATCAAAAGGTGACACCTTCATACAGTCCCCTCAAAAGGTATTTGAACGGCAAGGTGCATTATTGTAGTTCACTGAAGACATGTGGGTTTAAGATTAAAAGATGAGTATGAGACAAGAGTTCAGAATTTCAACTTTCATTTCCTGGTATTCACATTTAGATGTGTTAAACAACTCAGGATATATCACCCTTCGTTCGAACCCACCCATTATTCAAGTGAGCAAAATATTGGAACACATGACTGACAGATGTTTCTTATTGCCCAAGTGTGGCCTTTTAGGTTGATTGTTCAAACATTAAATTGCTCTGCATGACTAGTTTTAGTTTCCTCCTTGGTTTAAACCTATAAAGACTGCATTTCTTGTTAAAGAGAATAAACCAACATGAAGACCAGAGAGCTGTCTATGGGAGAAAAGCAAGCCATTGTCAAGCTGAGAAAAGAAGGAAAACCGACCAGAGCCATTGGACATAGAGCCTCACCACAAGATGCAAGCCTCTTATCAGCAGTATGAATCAGAAAGCCACATTGAAATTTGCAAAGAAGTACAGAGATGAGCCACAAAAGTTCTGGAACACAATCTTTTGGACTGATGAGCCCAAGATTGATCTCTACCAAAGTGATGGAAAGGCCAAAGGGTGGAGAAAGAAAGGAACTGCTAATAATCTGTGAAGCACGGTGGAGGTAATGCCATGTCTTTGGCGTGCATGGTTGCTTCTGGAACAAGCTCATTAATATTTACTGATGATGTAGCTGATGATGGTAGCAGCAGAATTAATTCAGAAGTGTACAGAAACATTTTGTCGGCCGATATATGGAAAAATGCATTGAAACTAATCGGGAGGAAGTTTATCATGCAGCAGGACAATGACCCAAAGCACACTGCCAACAAAACAAAGGACTTCATCAGGGGGAAAAAAGTGGAAGGTTTTAGACTGGCCAAGTCAATCGCCTGACCTTAACCTAATAGAGCATGCATTTCACCTCCTTAAGAGGAGACTCAAGGGAGAAACACCCCGACACAAACAAGAACTGAAAGAAGCTGCGGTAAAAGCCTGGAATAGCATCATAAATGAAGAATGCAAAAGTTGGGTGATGTTGATGGGTCGCAGGCTTGAGGCAGTTATTGCAAGCAAGGTTTATGCCACCAAATATTAAATGTTGTTTACTTTAAGATTATTTGTTCCATTACTTTTGCTCACCTAAAAACTGTGGTCTAAAACAAACGGTGATATGTTCTATGTTGTTTAACACATCTAGATGCGAATACCAGGAAATTAAAGCTGAAATTCTGAACTATTGTCTCATACTCATCTTATGATCATAAACCCAAATGTCTTCAGTGACCATCAAAAACAAAGGAATTTGCCTTGCCGTTCCAATACTTTTGGAGGGGACTGTATATTTTAGATTCGTTACTCATAAAGTGAAACATTTCACACCTTTATTGTTTCAGTCCTGTTGATGACATTAAAAATCCAGTGCCTCAAAATATTACAATACAGAAATGGCGACCTGAGAAGAGCTTTTTCAGGTAATTAACTCCCTGAGCTTTCAGGACGCACAACCACACTCATGGGGAAGACTGCTGACTAGACAGTTGTCCAGAAGACACTCTCCATGAGGAGGGTAAGCCACAGAAGGTCAATGCTGAAAGGGCTGGCTATTGGCAGAGTGCTGTATGAAAGCATATTCATGGAATGTTGACTGGAAGGAAAAAATGTGGTAGGAAAAGGTGCACAACCAAAAGGGATGACCACAGCCTTGAGAAGATTGACAAGCAAAGCCGAGTCAAGAACTTAGGGGAGCTTCATAAGGAGTGGACTGAGGCTGGAGTCAGTGAAACAAAAGCCACCACGCACAGACGTCTCCAGGAAATGGGCTACAAGTGTCATATTCCTAGTGTCAAACCACTCCGGCAAAAGCAAGAAGTGTCTTACCTGGGAGAAGGAGAAAATTAACTGGACCACCGCTCAGTTATCCAAAGTCCTCTCTTCAGATGAAAGTAAATTTAACATTTCATTTGGAAATCAAGGTCCCAGAGTTTGGAGGAAGAGTGGAGAGGCATAGAATCCAAGTTGCTTAAGTCCAGTGTGAAATTTCCACAGTCAGTGATGATTTGGGTGCCATGCCTTCTGCAGGTGTTGGTCCACTGTGTTTTGTCAAGTCCAGAGTCAATGCAGATTTTAAAGCACTTCGTGCTTCCATCTGCAGACAAGCTTTATGGAGATGCTGATTTCCTTTTCCAGCAGAACTTGGCAGCCATAGTGCCAAAATGACTCGTAACTGGTTTGCTGCACATGGTATTACTGTGCTTGATTGGCCAGCCAACTTACCTGACCTAAACCCCATAGAGAATCTAACGGGTATTGTCAAGAGGAAAATTGGATACACCAGACTCAACAACAGGGCCATGGCCACAATCAAAGCAACCTCATCTTCCTTAACACCTCAGCGGAGCCACTTGCTGATTGCCTCTATGCCACGCCGCATTGATGCAATAATTAGTGCAAAAAGAGCCCCAACCAAGTATTGAGTGCATACATTAACATACTTAGGAAACCTTTACAGGTGTTTTGAGCTAATTAGCTGATTCAAACTCTGCTCAGGTCGACATTTCTGTATTATACATTTTTATTCTAATATTTTGAGATGCTGGTTTATTTATTTCAATGAGCTGTAAGCCGTCATCATCAATATTTAAATAAAAAAGGTTTGAAATGTTTCACTTAATGTGTAAAGAATCTAGAATACATGAAGGTGTCAATTTTTTTATTTGAATTACGGAAAAAATGAACTCCCACATAATTCATTTTTTTAGATGCATTTATACTTACCCCATGAGACAACGAACACATTTCCATTACTGTGCTTTAGTATTTTTTTCTTTATTTCTATTACCAAGAGGTCAGCATTTTAAATGTTCTCATCCTAGGGCCTAGACTTGGTAAAGACTTGCACCGACAATATCACAGTAAAACTCCTTGTGTGCTGTTTTTTGTCTAAATCATGTTGTGTTTGGGGGGGGGGGGTTCTGATACATTTGCCATCTCAAAATAGGTCCATGTGAACCAAAAGTCTGATTAACCTAGATTTGGGGAGCGCGTTGGGACTGTTGTGCACATCGCCCACGGTGTCTAAATTGTTTAATTGAGAGCCTAAGCGGTGAACGATAACTAATCTACAACTGGAAAGACTGTTCGTCCAACAAAATTGATTTATGCGATTAAACCCCAATCATTCGGATGGCTAAATCGCTTTCCGTGTGATTACGACGCTTCAACTGAAAATCGGATTTATGGTCTTAAAAGTTAAACTCTGTATTTGTTTTAACTCAACTGAAAAGGCCTCAGCTTATGTCAAGATACATGTATATATTAAAAGCAACCAATCTTATTCTTTATAGGAGGCCAATGTCCACTATCTATTAAAGTTACTCTGAATATTCTTTACAAAACCAGTATCTGTTATTAGTAATGCAATAAATGTCTAATTAGGCATATCTTGCAGGTGTATGTCTATTTAATTTGCCTTCGGAAACATGTAAGAGATATTCTACAGCGCAAGATTGATATAGTAGGATATACATACTTTGTAAATTTACTTTGCAAACACATTTTCTGATCTGGGATACAAGATCAACAGTAATCTGATTTGAACATTTCAAGGAAACCAATGTTATCAGCATTTTCTAACAAAGAATAATATTAGCTGCCAAAATATATTTCACGTATATTTCGGAAATGTATTGGGCTGGAACCTCTTCTCCTGTGTTATTACAAACAAGACGGATTTTAGAACGTAAACAGGAATCACTTAGCCTGCTTACCAAATCCCGTGGAAAATTATGAGATTAGATTAGTATGTACGAAAAAGTATAGAAGATACATCCTGAAAACAAGATATGGTTACCTTGCATTAGGTTGGCGATAATGAAGGAATCCCGGAGAGTCATCCGCCTGGCTTGAGTTCAGTCGGAGATGAACCAAAGGATCGCACTTTAAACCCAGCAGCTGACTACAGAAGATAGAACTGTCTCTATCATTAAAGCGCACCCGGAGCATCAGCCACTGCCATCACTCATTCATTTGAAGGAAAACATGGGCAAACGGAGTCCCTTTTTCTTCAAGAAGCTGTAGGTTTCTCCATTCCCTCTGCTAAACAGCCACAAACACCCCACTGTATCGGAACGCGGTCAGATTTGTGAGGAGCGTTGCCTTGCGTTGCACTGTGGGAGGAGTGAGTGAGTCCCGTCAGGTGACCAGGTAAATCGATGAGGTACCACCTCAAAGACGTTATCGTCTTCATAAATGTAAACCAAGCATATAAGGTTAAATCGAATGCGTATTGCTGCGTAACGATAAGCATTTTTTTTGCACTTCAGTCCTACAATAGCCACGCTAGGCAGGTACATCCCAATTCAAGTGAATATGAATAATGAATATTTTCAGTCCTTGGGTGATTGATTTCCATCTCTGATTACTATTTTCTGCTTAATCAAAAAAAATATTATATTGGTATCACACTTCTCTAGGGCACACAACTCTAGATTAAGCAGCTGTTTAATTCAAAGTATATTATTATTGCTTCAAAATCATAACATTGCCAGGGCCGTCTGTACTGTTTTGTGGGCCCCCATCTCATGACAAGAACAGATTGTTGACGTTATTTATTCACTGTAATTCCACAGGGCAGATATTTATATTTCCTGCAATTCTCTCCATTTTGGGATGGAGGTATATTTTCCTTAATTTTAAACAAGTTTCCTACAATTCTACACACTCTGCTATGTCTTAAGCTAGTAGTTCCCTATCCTTTGTTTTTGGCTGTATAAACTGAAGTTTGCTCAACCCATACCCCTGAAGTAGCGGTCTTCTAACATCCTGAAAATCATATCTAAGCCAAATATTCTCAACAATTCTCACCAACTGGGACAGAAACATACAGCGATTATCAGTACCCAATCCAATAATAATTAGTGGTAGATCCAAACTTTTCCTGTGATTAGGGAGAATTTGAAATACATTGGAGTCAAAATATGAATCAGACACAAATAGAACAAATTTTGCTTAATTACCACGCAAGACAGATTAACAGTTTTGACTTGATTGGCAGTGAACATGTATAACATGTAAAAATCTCAGAAATAATATGTGCTCAAAAGCTTAGTATTGTCATAATGACATCCCTAATACCATGGCAGCTTCTGATTGACTGTGCAGTAAAACGGTGCCGACTGGAGACAGAATTCTACACCAACAAACGTGTATTGCAGTCCCTTTGAGCAATCAGTTATTGCTAACAACATAGACGTAACAACACAGACATCAACAATGAAGTATTGATCGCAAAGCCATAACACTGCATACACTGTACTGTACTTTAAAGAGAAAATTACTTTAAAGTGAAAATGACACGGCAGGTGGACAAAAATAGATCTATACGGATAGCTTGAACAATAACTAGCCAACTAAGGAATATGATTCACACAGCATGTTTGAAAAAATAAGAGACAGACATTCATGCCTAACTAAAGTAACAATAAACATGTGAGTGTCAATTAAAGATTAATCCAGCCATTACTTGTTCAACATTGTTGCAAAGGTTGCCTTAGTAGTTAGCTACAAGTAGGATGTCATCGCATCAGTGGCTAGCAATGGCAACCAAGTGATATGTTACAGTAGAATTTGTAATAATACTTTCAGAAGCCAATGGCCAATACTAAACATGAGCCAGCTGGTTGGTCTAGCTAAATATGATTACATATTTAACAACAACCCAAATAAAAAATGTCAGACCGCTGGCAATTTTCAACTTTCCTCTATCCTCGTTAATTTCATACTGCAGTTTGTTTGATGCCGATGTATTATTTCTCTTGTCCAATTTCTTTCTCTCTATCTCTGTAATATTGCCATGATGGCAGTGACAGAGTGACTATGTTATTGCTCTTTAGCACCATATTGGCAATACCTGATATAGAGAAGGAATATAGAGAGTGATTAATTCAGTGATTAATTTCACTTATCCAAAGTTCACTGATCCAAAGTTACAGTGCTGTTGAAATTATGTGACGAAATCCCTAGTATCTTGTTGTTGCAGTCTCCCCCATTGGCGAACAACTTATATACAATCGGAACGCTGGCCGTTCTGTCCATCACAGAGCTATTGCTGACAGATTAGTTGGTTACTAAAAAGCTTGTTTTAACAATATTTTTTAAACAATAAAATTTCCTAAAAATTTTATCACATGTAAAACGTATCAAAATTCTTGACATAATCCCTAATATAAGAAAAATCCCTAATGTGTGGAAAACAATGTGTCTCTGAAATGCACATTCTTCTTCCGCTAATTCATGTGCATGCATTACTTTTAGTATATACAGCCCTATTACTTTTGCTTGCATAGAAGTATCCCACTTGGTTTGTGCAGAAACATGCCTATTAAAGTGCCAATTTGGGGATGCTTTTAAGCTATTGATTTTCCCAACTCATCAACAGAGCTGCAGACCTTTTCAGTGCATTTTTTCTGTCACCTAACAAATTCAGCAGTGTTTTATATCCATTGTGATTCCGAATGACAGTTCCTCAGATGTATTTGAAAAAGAGTTCCAATTTCAGGACTCCTTTCCTATGAGCCTAACCACTGCACCGTGTGTAAAAAAGCAACATATTTCTCCAGTGAAGACATAAAAGAGGCACCCTTGTAAAAATACTGCTGTCTGTTCCAAGCTCATTAACAAAGCACACTGCAATGCCTCATTTGAAACACAGTCACAAAATGCATGTGCAAGTTCACTATATCCTGAGCTCAGAACAAATAATTTGGGTCGGATCCATTGTCTTGGAAAAACCTGTCCTGAACCAACAGAAAATTAGATCTGTAGGATATTTAGTTTCATAAGGACATATTCTTTAAATATAATCCTATATTTGACCGGTATTTCCATATATCTGACATTCGTGATCATCAAACACGCTACAGCCCAGGACCAAGGGCCAGACAGGAAATTTGGGATCTAACTCTGCTGAATAGATCTCAGGTACATCTAGTATAGGCCTACAGATCTGAAGTATCCCCTTATGTGCGTACCTATGTTCTTATTAGGTTTCTCAAGTACCTCCAGGTCCCGGAACCCTAGTAGCTCTCTGTTGGGAACCTCTCATGTTTGTCATGTTAATAAAATAATTGATTGAGAATGGCAAACAAAATCAATAGTGACCCAAGGAAGTTGAGGCCCCTTTAGGACATGCCCAGTTAGTATTTGGCCACAATTACAAATGCTTTAAAAATCCATCTTAACCAACTTACCAATTATACCATCTTATAATTGGTAAGGCAAATTATCGTCTCATTGAGTATTGTAAAAATTTGACACTTGTTTTGTTCATAGTAAGTTGCAACCCTGGCTGAGATGCAAACAGATTTGGGTCCAGTATTGCACACACAGACTAAGCCTAGTCTAGGACAAAACAATCCTAATTCTATAGAAAACTCCATTGAGCTTGTTTATTTTGTCCTAGACTAGGCTAACTCTGTGTCTTCAAAACCCACCCATATTTTACAATACATTTTTTGACTTGCCCCCATTAGTGGCCAGGACAGCCCTAAGCAACCACGTACAGTGGGGAGAAGAAGTATTTGATACACAGCTGATTTTGCAGGTTTTCCTACTTACAAAGCATGTAGAGGTCACTTCAACTGTGAGAGATGAAATCTAAAACAAAAATCCAGAAAATCACATTGTATGATTTTTAAATAATTAATTTGCATTTTATTACATGACATAAGTATTTGATCACTTATCAATTCTGACTCACACAGACCTATTAGTTTTCCTTTAAGAAGCCCTCCTGTTCTCCACTCATTACCTGTATAAAAGACACCTGTCCACACACTCAATCAAACATACTCCAACCTCTCCACAATGGCCAAAACCAGAGAGTTGTGTAAGGACATCAGGGATACATTTGTAGACCTGCACATGGCTGGGATGAGCTACAGGACAATAGGCAAGCAGCTTGGTGAGAAGGCAACAACTGTTTGCGCAATTATTAGAAAATGGAAGAAGTTCAAGATGACGGTTAATCTCCCTCTGTCTGGGGCTCCATGCAAGATCTCACCTTGTGGGGCATCAATGATCATGAGGAAGGTGAGGGATCAGCCAAGAACTACACAGCAGAATCTGGTCAATGACCTGAAGAGAGCTGGGACCACAGTCTCAAAGAAACCCATTAGTAACACACTACGCCGTCATGGATTAAAATGCTGCAGGGCACGCAAGGTCCCCCTGCGCAAGCCAGCACATGTCCAGGCCTGTCTGAAGTTTAGCAATGACCATCTGGATGATCCAGAGGAGGAATAGAAAAATTTTTAGCTTTTTTGGTCTAAACTCCACTCGCCATGTTTGGAGGAAGAAGAAGGATGAGTTACAACCCCAAGAACACCATCCCAACTGTGAAGTATGGAGGTGGAAATATCATTCTTTGGGGATGCTTTTCTGCAAAGGGAACAGGACAACTGCACCGTATTGAGGGGAGGATGGATGGGGCCATGTATCGCGTGATCTTGGCCTACAACCTCCGTCCCTCAGTAAGAGCATTGAAAATGGCTCATGGCTGGGTCTTCCAGCATGAAAACGACCCAAAACACACAGCCAGGGCAACTAAGGAACTGGCTCCGCAAGAAGCATCTCAATGTCCTGGAGTGGCCTAGCCAGTCTCCAGACCTGAACCCAATAGAAAATCTTTGGAGGGAGCTGAAAGTCCGTAATGCCCAGCGACAACCCCAAAACCTGAAGGATCTGGAGAAGGCCTGTATGGAGGAGTGGGCCAAAATCCCTGCTGCAGTGTGGGCAAACCTGGTCAAGAACTCCAGGAAATGTGTGATCTCTGTAATTGCAAACAAAAGTTTCTGTACCAAATATTAAGTTCTGCTTTTCTGATGTACCAAATACTTATGTCTAGCAATAAAATGCTGATTAATTATATAAAAATCATACCGTGTGGTTTTCTGGATTTTTGTTTTAGCTCCCGTCTCTCACAGTTTAAGTGTACTTATGATAAAAACTACAGACATCTACATGCTTTGTAAGTAGGAAAACCTGCAAAATCAGCAGTGTATCAAATACTTGTTCTCCCAACTGTATGTTGCATATACCTGGAGCCAGCCCTGGGTGCTGTCTATTTAAACAACAGGCCTTTCACAATTGTTGTGGACTGTCTGGCATTCAGCTAGATGTTTGTTGTTAGAGACAAGTGTTTATGTAAAATGTGACTCTGAGATTTTTTTTTTGTGATTCATCAAGGAGACATTGGAGTGCTAAGATTGTAAAGAAATGATTCCTACCTTTGCACTTGAAAGTGTCTCCTTAGAAAACAACTGTAAGCTCTTCTCGTAGAAGAGGTGAAACATACCCGGAGGCAATTGCCTTTCCTCAAGTGCAGCGACTTCCAACTTGACAGCACATTCACCATAGACACGAAAGGTGTGTGCCACTTTTTCATCTCCATTCACTACAGTAACTTGAACCTACTAAGAAAATATGTCATAATTGTTAGCTAGCCCAGCTGCATCCTCTGAGAGACAAATAGAGGGCAAACAGGGTGCACATCTATATTTCAGCAACCCTTTACCGACAGAGAGAATGTGAGAGAGAAAACCCCCACCAACATGAGTATTTGATTTGTAAAGAATGCATGCTGTTTGTCAGGCTAAAGACTGAGCTCCAGACATACCTCTTTCAGCTCTAACATTACAAAAGGAAATGGCTGGTTGAAACCACTGGATGACGGAGCTGTGAGCAAAACCTTGATGATAAAATTCCTCTCTGGTTCCAAAGGGATTCAGCTGAAAATGTGAATGTGAGAATGTAGTGACCAACATTGAATGATACATCGATTTTTAAAGAGGATACATTTGCAAATGTATTATAATTAAGCAATACTATTTTTTGTCGTTATGAAAGTAGTTTGATCATTGTGTAATCTGACTGGATGTATTCTTAAACGGCTCCTTGGTTGTACTAGTACAATTACATTCCCTAGCAGGGTGTCAGCTGGAGCTTTGACTGGCCTGTCTTTGGTCCACCAAGACTCCAGTTAATCAATTTTTTATTGAGCAGACAAAGTCAGGGAGTCGTTCAGAATTATCCTACAGGAATACATCTGCGTGTATTATTACTCTTCCACTGAAATATGATATGAAAGGATAGAGATGCCTCAACAGTCAATATTCTGGGTTTTGTAGGGATTTCCTGAATAGGTATTTTGTTTGTTACATGGCAGCATAACCCTGCTGCCTAATGTAAAGGGATTTCACAACCACAAGTTGGTGTATGCTGACTAGACTAATCCATTCAATAGATGGTTTTGAATGTGGGGATCTGGGTCCATTGATGGTCTGCAGACACACTAAAACAACCTGACAAATGACCCTCTTGATCCCCTATTTGTGAAATCAATGTCTGTTTTTCTTTCTCTGATCTGTCTGTGAACATATGGTGGCAAGTTTATCACAATGTCTTGTCAAATCATTTGTTTATTGAAAAGCAGATTCCATTTCGATCTATCAGAGTTGACACTGCTAGTCAGAGTTGAGCGAGCTTATTTTCTCGAGAATTATGATGGAGGGACCAACTTTTCTGTTATAAGTGAAAAGCAGTACCATTTAAATTATTCCATATCTTCACACTTCATAGGTTCAGGCAATCTCTAAGCATGTTTCTGACTCCCTACCCCTTATGGAATAATTGCAAGCAGAGCAGCATTTGATTTTTTATCAGCCAAGACAATATTTTGAGGGCTTAAACCTTTAATAATAGTCAGTGTTTGGAAGATTATTGGCGGTGTTGACAAACATTAACAATTGTTTAATTACTCATTTTCATCCAGTGTAGGCCACCTAATATGTATTATTAGTAGTTACTACAGTTTTCATGATAACGTCTCATATTGAAAGGATTGTTGCCCTTACCCTGAACTAGTCCTTTTGGATGTGCATGTTTGTTGTAAAGATCGTCCTTGGTTAGGTGCCTGAATTGGAGGAATTATCCCACATCACAATGTTCAATCAGTGTGTGCTGGTGTAAAAATTGTATACTATCTTTGTGACAACAAATTGGACTTGTAAATGTTAATTTCGGTATACAAAAAATGAAGGAAAAAATTATGTGGTGTTGGCCTTCTATACTGTATCTGCCTGCTTTGCTTTAGATAGGAAAACAATCTATGCACAACCAGATCCCAGCACCTGCTGGATAACAAAACAAGCACATTCATTTTTGAATGAGCCAAATCAAATGAAAACAAGTTGCAAAATATCAGATTTTACTGCATTTTCTCTACATTTTGTCGTACTGAAAGTTACTACCAATGGGCTTAGGGGAGTCGAAGGTCAGTCCTATTATTCAGGCCTTGCCAAACAGTGCTGCTTCTTATCGCATGCTCACTTACACAAAGAACTCAACTGAACAAAGGTGCTTGGAAGAGAATGCTCTTCCTACCATCAACATTAATATTTCAACTAAGCTAACATATGGATCTGTTATTCCAAAAGATAAAAAAATGGACCAATTAAGAATTAGATTCAGAGTTTATTGTAGATGTAAACAAATACATTATTGAAAATTACATTGAAATTGAATTTGACTGCAGTGACAGAAAAACATAAGCAATAAAGTATTTTTACATAGGAAAACAAATATTAAAAAGGAATCATAAGAACCAGATGTATTTTTCTCTCTATCCAGATGTATTTTCTGTATCTAAGCAGCATGAAAAAAGTAACAGAAAGTAATTGAAATGTCATTGGACTTGCCTACCGTCAAATGGCTCCTCAGAGGCTTGTGTAAATCACAGAGAAAAACTTCAAAGACTACCATCTTCCCGAGAATACACTGAGCATAACTTAGGTGTTTATTCATTTGTTGCACAAACTGTTCAGCCCTAACACTTGGTTTTGCAAGATGGAACATTTGGAAAAAATATGCAAGCATCATGTGATGAATTCTAAAGCAGGTCACAGGTGGAAATATTTTTTTTTTTGTCTAGCTTCCATCCTTTCAGAATATGTAATAGTCTTAATCAGTTTCCGTCAATTTAGTTTTACAAAATTATTCTGTGAAGGTTGTCAATTCTGGAAATTCTCACTCTGAATGCCTTATTAACCAGTAAACCCTATAAGAGAAAACGTCAACAAGAAGCATTACAGCAGCTAGAAAATCTCCCTATTCGGGTTGGAACCTAGGAAGAAAACAAGAGACCCTGGACTCTGAAGGGTGGACAGTTCTATTTTGAAGTTTATGAGCACATGAGTCCAAAAGCAGATGATATACAGGCCAGAGTCTTTTGTCAGAATCCAGGTCAGCCACACAACCCAGTGGATAAAGACAGGGAGGCCCCGGGGTAGTAGATTGATGAATTCTCAAAAGTGTGTTTTACTTATTGGATGCCATAGAGAACTATTAATAAGCCAATTTTTCATAATCAAATCTAAATATTCAAAAACATATACAGCCCCCAATGTGAGTCATGGCAGGAAAGACAATGAGAATGTCATTACTTAACATTGTAGATGAAAACATTAAACAGCAATATTGTTGAATTACAAGACAATAATAAATTAACAAAATACTTATTTTCTCTCTGATCAACACAAATAAAGTCCATAATACCAAGGTAAAAAATCTAATGTACAAATTGTTCTAAATTAATAAAAAATACAAAATAAGTGATTGTGGTATCGTTCGCCCCATTTAGTGAATGTTTGTTAGAGGCATCTTTGGCAGCAATGAGCAGTTACAGTTATAAGTCTCTAACTTTGCCCATCTGGACATAGCAAATTTTGCTAATTCTTATTTTTTTAATTGCTCAAGCATCATCAAGTTGGATAGAGACATCCTCTCCATATATTCTCAGTTGGATTTATGTCTGCGCTTTTACTGGGACACCCCATGGCCTTTTGGTTTTCAAGCCACTCTGATGTGGCTTTGGCAGTATGTGTGGCATCATTGTCTTGCTGGAAAATGATTATTCTCCCAAATCCCAGGTCTATTGGTTTTCTTCCATGATTTTTCTGTACTTTGCTGCCTCCATTTTGCTCTGTAGTTGTACATGCTTTCCAGGCCCTGACACAGAGTAGCATCCCCATAGCATGATGCTGCCATACCATGCTTTAAGGTAGGGATAGGCTTGCGCTGCCACTGCTGCTTGTAGATAGGAGATGTGCAGCAGAGTGAGGCGTGGTAAAACCTTTAATTCCCTCTTTCTTTAGCACAGAAAAACTAAAGGAAATTTAGGAGCGTAACAATCATGAACTGGGGTGCCAAACTCAACACACAATGAACCACCAACTGAGGAGAATACAGGCAACTGAAATAGGGTCCCCAATCAGAGGACTATAGAAATGCCTAGAGGACCCCAGCCAGGACTTGACATGCGCCAAACATAGCGTGTAACATTTTGGCCAAAAAGCTCTACTTTGGACTCATCAAACCTTAGTATGCGCTTTAATTTTTTTTACTTTTGGCGAACTCCAACCAAGTTTTGATGTCAGGTGTTTTCTTTTTTCACATTTGTGAAGAGCACAAGTAGTTAATATAGGACCTATTCTGTCACTTTTGCATGATTGATTTACAGTAGGTGTGACTTCCGGTTTGTGGACAGGACGTCCGGTTTGGTGGGACTTCCTGTGTGATGTATCCAGGTGTTGTAACTTCCTGTATGATGTATGCATGTCTGGGGGGGATTACATATGGTATTGGGGTGTGCAGTTTGTAATTTATAGCGGCTTTGATGTTTGACAATTGGGTTCCAGGATTCTGGGGATGTTAATCTCACCAGACAATCAATGTTACAATAAGTCAGATGTTTAACAGCAGGGCACCAGAGTTTGGCAATGTTAGATTCCTAATGCATAAGATGTTACGGTATGTAGTGTGATGTCAACAAAAGGGGGCCAGTGTTCTGGAATGTTTTCTGGAACCAGTTTTAAGTGTGTACAACAAATTATCTATAAGCAGTGGGTGGTACTTTTCATGTTTTTAAAACACCATAGGTGGCTGGTGTAGTTGGTGTATTTAAACCGCACAGTCCCCAGGTGATGGTCATTCAGACTATCCTGAGTAAACCTATGTGTGCATTACAAAACATGCAGGATTCTACAGTGATCAACATTGGGTTTGAAACACCGGTGAAGGTCAACAGTCTCAAGAATACAACCAACTGGAGTTTAAAGAATCCAAGGCTGAGGACAGGCTGTGTGACACCTTGGATTACAAACGATGGACCCTGATATGATACCCCGTACCCTGACTGCTTGATTCCATCGTTATACCCACCCTTAGAAACTACCATTGGCTTGACTGAGTTGGCGTTCAGCTAGGACTTCTTCAAATGCTGACAAGAGTTATCACAAAATGGACAAAAGCCTTGCACCGCAGGTTTTAAAGATCATCAAAGCAACATCGGGTATGATGCTGGAAAACGTTGTTTTCCAGCATCATTGGGCACTCCCTATGCGTGTTTACCTGTGCAACATGTTTGTGTGATAAAAATTGCTCAATAATGATGTGGATGTAGAAGATTTTTTTAGTCACTTTTTTGAAATTCTTGGATGACATGTAATTACTAAGACCAAATAAAACAATGTTAAACATTTATTACTTCTTATTACATTATTGCCAGAATGCTCTATGATTTCTGAACAGGTTATGAAAAGTATTTACTATGATATGGCACACCCTGGTGCTTATGTAGGTAAAGCGGGATTGAAAAGACCATACTTGGAGAAAACCAGGGAGATCCTTAAATATGTTGTGGCAAATGACTGGCTATTGGCCCAGGACACATATTCGATACACAGACCTGTAGCTATTAATTATTATTATTATTCATTATATCAATCAACAATTTCATTTGGATTTAAGTTAACAGGTATAGATGTGTTAAACAAATATGCCTGGGTTTGTGTGCTGAGAAATATAATCGAGGTAAAGCATGCATTTGAAAACATATAAAAAAAAGTCAAAATGGACAAGGGGAAGAAGTTTTTTCATTCACACTTAGAATTGTTGATGAAGAGGTATAACATAAAACATCTTGCTACAGGAAATTATGTCAAAGTGAGCATTGTTGATATATTTAATATAACAATTAAATCACAAATGTGGCGGTATCTCACTGTGAGACTCTCAAAGCTGAGAGTGGCGTTTACCAAGGGTTATAAAAAAGGGTAATCAGATTAATATTTTACAATAACGGAATGTGCTCCTGTGTATAGAATAAAAGACTATGATGGTGATGTGATCATCGGAATCTTTTATGAACAGGAATTATTGAAAAGAATCATACATCTTTTTAAGTGGAACAATACGTGGAAAACCTTAGGGTGAAAACGCATTTGACCTACATGGCTCGCGGCAAAACATGGAAATATGAACACACCACCGGTTATTACAATTGCATGGGAAAACTTGTAATAGAGATCAACCTTTATATAAAACCACAAGGTGTATGTGTGGTGTTATGATGAATAAAAAAATGCAGCATTCCCCACAGATATTCTGGCAGGGTTTAACACCCTATACATCTACACAGATATAATTTATTATCAAAGAGTTAGGGAAAGCCATGTCCCGCTGTTGAGAACTGTACATATTACAGGCACAAAGAACTCAGTTGTAACAGTGACGTACGACAAGCCACACTACGTACCTTTTAGCAAGTGTCAGTTTGATGAGATCTCTATTGAAGTAAAATCTGATCAGAATCAGTTGGTTTCATTCATAGTGGGGAAGTTGATTTCAAAATTACACTTCAGACCAGTCAAACAATCGTTTTGACTATAAGATACAGCCACAGGGACTGTACAATGATCCTCAAAGGAATATTGAATACTATACAGCGTAAGCTGGTAACGGTTTACCAGGCTATCATGATGGTGCAGCAATGTACGGTGTGGGTCTAGGGGGCTTTATCCGGATGGCTATACCTTTGTTGAAGCCTAGTTTCACAATCGCTGAACCACATTTGAAAAATGCAGCGAGGAATATAGTAGGCAAGCTCATCAGCAACGTCATGGCACGCCAAACAAAACCGCAGCATGGATCTGGATTGTTAATTGTGACACAAGGTGCTAGAATGAGACCCCCCAGTAGGAGGAGCCTACCAAAGAGTAAAAAATGCAAGATTGAGACAAAAACAAGAGTCACTATTAAAACTTGGAGGGCACACAAAGGGAACAACGCAAGACTGATTTTTAATTTTTACACCATGTCTGCTGACATCTTTTGAGAAAAATACATATGTTGAAATATCAACCCTATCAGCAATATCTGGCGCAGCCCCTCTGGAGTTCTTTATTTCTGGAAATGGTGAATATTACATTGATCTGAACAATACTTTGCTGTACCTACGTGTAAAAGTCACTGAACCGGATGGGTTTAAAATTGATGCTGGCGTCGGTAATGGGGTTATCAACTACCCAATAGCCACCGTATTTTCGCAAGTGGACGTCTCCTTGGGTGATCATTCAGTTAGTCAGAGTAACAGTACATACCTCTGTAAGAAATCAGCCGTCGTATAGTGGTAAATAATAACTTGCGTACCCGGTTGTCAAGGGAGAGAGTAATTCAATTGTTTATTTTAGCATATTGATAGTCTATTAGCACTAGATGTTACAGGCTCAATCTCTTCTCTTCTCACTGTAATGTTGGTTATAAGCTGTTATATACATTGAGGGGCGTGTTTACCTAGCAAAGCCAAGACAGTAACCCCATGCTAACTGGTCAATGTAAACATTCCTGTGCTTAGCAGAGTGCACCCTAAAGGGAGCATCAAAACAGAGAGGTTTCTGCTAATCACATTATCTAGGCACATTCACTTCTAATGAAATGTACATTCATATTGTAATTGTTAATGCTCAGATCCCACACCTCTACAGAGCTGTTATAGAAAGCATTCTGAATTATGGAAGAGATACTTTAAAGACAATTTTCAGCTGGTTTGTTTTTCAAGGACACCCCAGGCCACCTGGATGTTACAGACCCTGCAGGAGATAACAAAGGACTTCTGAAAAGGGCTGCCTATTCAGTGAGTAGTAACATTCGAAATGATCTGCCCTGTTAATAGCAATATCTTCTTTCAAAAGACTCATGTTAAATGGCGTGGACATAAAGGTTAGGATGGTATTCTGTAAACATGAGCTCTGTCTTATGGGGTAGGGGATGTGCATTATCGTCTGCACATAGTATCAGCATTACTCTTCATCAAGAATGTGAGTGTATGACTAGCCGTAAAACTTGGACACGCTCAAGCATTACTTTCAACCAATGCATAATACCCAATTGAAAAGGTGTGTATGAAGACTTTTAGTTTACCTGCAGGAAGTCATGATTGTAACAAGGAAAACCCATTTTTATGACCCCTACCAAAATGCATGGTAATTGGATTGGCGGAGAATGACAGTTTTATAGGATTTTATAAAAAAAATCTATTTAATTTCAAACATTATAATTTGGAGTTCATGGCTATCTATGTGGATGATCAACAATTTTCGAGTAAACCGTTCCAACCAGATTACACACTGGAATCAACAGTGCATTAATTTTACCCATGGGCCATAGCTTCAGAAAAAGACCTAAAGGACCAAACCATGGCTATTGACCGGTCTCACTTTTTAACCGGCTATGTTTTTTATGAATTCAACTGTGCACCAGATGAGGAGTGTGGGCAGCACCTATCCCTGATTAAGTCTTGGACTTTCAGACAAGCACTACCCCACATGTTGAGGTTCAGTCAAGCAGTACCCCACACAATTAATTTGGTTGTTTACAAAATGTGGTTGTCTCCCTTAGAGATATGGTGAGAAGCTCAGTCATCCGTGAGGAACTCAGAGTAGAGCTGCTGCTCTTTTGCATTGAAAGGAGGCAGTTGAGGTGGTTCGGGCATCTGGTAAGGATGCCCCCCAGGATGTCTCCCTAGGGAGGTGTTCCAGGCACGTCCAGCTGGGAGGAAACCTCGGGGTAGGCCCAGGACTACGTGGAGATATTATATTTCGACACTGGCCTGGGAACGCCTTGGGATTCCCTAGTCAAAGCTGGCAAATTTTGCTCGGGTAAGGGAAGTTTGGGGTCTCCTGCTGGAGCTGCTGCCCCCGCGACCCGACAATGGATAAGCGGATGAAGATAAATAATTTGATTAGTCTTAGTCATGTTCACTACATCAGACCCAGTTTCAGACCTGGGTAGACTAAATATCAGTTTTTCTGTAAAGCTAACTCTGTCTAACAACTCTCAACAATCTTGGTAAAATACTTTTTTAGCTTTTTCATGTAAATCCACATCAGTCTTCAATTATACTGCACAACTATGAGTCCAAATCATTTTCAACAGACTGTCTTACATCGGTGCTAACTTACATCAGATACAAACTTACATCAGTTGTTTTGGGTTCTCACTGTTTTTCTAAACTGATATTGTGGCACCAGAATTTTTTTCTGAGCATGATCTATGTTGTTTAACCCTATCTGGATGCAATTATTCTGGTTAGGAACGGAACTGTTATACTTAGTAATGGTAGTACAAAACCTCCAGATTGTTTGATGGTTTTTCTTTTCTTTGCAACTGAACTGTTCTTTTGTGACATGTATATAACGTTGGATTTTTCTCCCTTCACTTTACGCAGCTGCGTACTGTCAAAGGTATATTACTGCCCCTTAGATTAAGAGCAATTTCACAGAGTGATAGAATGAGTTTCTGTGAAAGTGGTTCCTAAAGTAACATTTTGTTGACTCTGTGGTGCCTTAATCAGCATCTTCAAAAGTGGTAGATTTATTCGAATGCATTTAGATGTAATCACACTTTAGGCATAGAATACATATACCAAGATAAAGGTTAAACAAAAAATGAAACAGAACGATCAGGATGGAAGCGGTCCTCTTCTTCCGACTCACTCGACCCCCTCCCTGGCAGGTCAAACTCATGCCAGGTGTGCGATTGCTTCGCAGCCTGTTTCAACTCATCATGTGGGTAGAGGGGGGGAGGAGCAGAACTAACATCTGCACTAATCATCGTCTTCATTCTTTTGTCAGAGAATTCGCTTTTTATCTTATTCAATTCCTCTTCTTTTTTTTGCTTCAATTCTGCCAAAGCTCTTACATTCTCTTTTTCCTTCTTAATCGAGCGATCATGCGCATCGTTCACATCCTTGTTCGCTCTTTTTCGCAACTCCGCCAAAACAGTTAATGACCAACGAGTCTTATCTGTCTTATTCCTCATTATTTGCACTTTACTCCAAACCTTTCGTACATCTGTCAACTTCCACAAACCATCTTTATCTACATCGACCGCAAATTTTTTAACGATGTCCTGTTGACACTTTTCTAATTTCAGTGATTCTGTTACGATATCAGCTAAGGATATAACCATATCACTTAATGGGACGTCTGAGGCTGCAGTCCTCTTTATCTCCACAGTACTTTTACTACTGGAGGACGTCATCGTTCTTACTTGTACAAGTTGCTATATAATCACGTAAAACACAGCG